>JBBPKK010000003.1:0-185090 GCA_038089215.1 Tylopilus vinaceipallidus
CAATACGAGCACAATAAGCAGGCATCTTACAATAGCAGCGAACAAGAGCTGAAACAATACCCAGCGGTACTTACGTATGGCATTTCACGGAGCGCTGATGGCCGGGCCTCCGACACAACTCCCGCTCTGGATCCAGACTCAGATCACTCCGATTGCCCACGCAGGATCCGCAACCCGTCGAAGAAGAGGGTGAGACAGAACCAGATATCAAAATGCCTGGCGTCAACGCGACGTGTCTCTGTTGCCCCGGGAACGGCTCTACAACACTTCCCCATCGAGTCGAAAGGCCATCAATGACCGATAATGCGTAACCCATCCTCCCCACGTTCGAAAGCACGCAAACACGGGCGAAGCGAATATCGATCGATCAGCTCTCCACTTTGGGGATGTGTGGGACGAGGTTCACGAGGGGTGCCTGTGAACGGTCATATTCGCCTCTTCTCCGCTAGAATGAAAATTCGAAGAGGGACGGGAAGGATACCTGGTCATTCAGAACTCGTTGGCAGCGCGGGTTCGCTTCGATCATACACATGAGGCTGCGATAGAGTCATCAACATTCTTGAACGGACAGGCCAAGGCAGTGCTTGTTATGGCTGCCTAAGTAAAACATCCCAATGGTAAAGCTCCGATTTCGGGACACCATCGACAGAACACGTGAAACCAGAGCGTCATGTCAGCAGCCAACAGAGGCTACATGTTGCGGCCTGCTGGTTCGTGTCTGCCTAAGGTTTGTGGCGTCATCGTGACAACGGAAAAGGTCAGAGATGGATTATATCAATACAACAACACTTGTACCCCTTTGTATAGTCAAGCAGACTGCCAGAAATCAGGTAGCGGAAAGAAATTCGATCCATTCCACAAAGAGAAGTCGGGCCAAGACCAACAGTAGGGTACCATCCATAACGGATTTAGCTTTTGGAACACTGCAGTAGGTACAATTGTAGGTCCGAAAATGACATTAGTGCATAATGTCATTCATAAATCTACAAAGTGGACACAAGAAACAATGCCCTCACGAAGAGGGAGGACAAAAAGGCCATCGACAGCCTGAGAGTAGTCTGAATCGAGTTTCACGATCAAAAAAAACCGTGAGCCACAAAGTGAACTCAAAGATGGGGGATCCTTGCCACAACATCAACTCAGCTCATCTCCTCGTACGGCATGCAACAGTAGGTTGGGAGCGAAGCTACCGTTGCGACACTGGTGGATGGACCAGCACAAGAAGAAACGTAGTGAGGTCAAGGTCAATGGAGGGTTGAAACACGACCACGCGCAGGCACCAAAACTGAACCGTGTTGGTTCAAGTAGGGACGCCCTATACAAGCCATTACTGCATTAGCAGTAGGGAAAGTACCCTCAAGAAGTCATGCTACTCCTCCCTTGATCGGAGAAACCGAGTACGGGATATGTGCAGGGACTTCCTGCAATCTGCATACCCCGTCGGGACTATAGGCGATAGACTGCGCTATTCCCTTCTCGATCGGATAAACCGAGCCAAGCTGACCGAGACCGTTACAGGTACAGCAGACAAAACCGCGTTCGCTGTAAACCACGTTGTGCATCCAAGGACACAATCGCCGCGATAGAGAGCACCGAACTGAGTGCTATGGAAGGAAACCCACCCAGTCATCGCGACGCTTTTCAAAGTCAACCATTGCGCAAGTGGCAACTGCATTTCTGATACGTCGTGCAGCCCGTTAGGACTGGTCCCAGCTAGAGACGATCGGGGATGACTGTGATGCTCAGACCTTCCCGCTCAGAAGAAAAGACGTGTGCAGGACGCGTCTTGTGCGTGCTGAGCCTCGCAGCTTTCGAGCTGTCGTGGGGTGAGGAAGAAAGTGCGGGTTGCCGGTCATTTTATATTAGAGAGCGAGCGGAGTTACGGTTATTGCCGGGGTAGCACGTGATGAGTAGGCACACGTGTCAAGCAACCCCCAGCTATACGCGACGTATCCAGTAGGGATATGCCGCTGCCCTGCATACTTTTTGCGCTCTCGGGCATCGTCCTGCATGCGCTCGCTGCTCATGGCGCGTCGCCGCCCGTCACAGTTTCTCTCCTTTCCTCTTTCACCGCCAGCGATCCGTTGCTTGAAGCATTGTGAGTCCACGCACGGTCTGTCCGCCCCCGCTCACCCGGTCTCCAGCGAATCAGTTGCAATGGAGGACCCGTCAATCCTCTTTCCCCTTTTGTCCGCGTTCTCACTCACGGAGCAGCCATCCACGCCAATGCAGGCACATAATGCCGTCTTTTCCGTTGCACGCGATCATATGCCTGGTGCTGTTGTCAATGCTGCCTGTGTTCGCCTTGCGTTACATGCCGTGACGCCCCGCCTGGCTGCTTCTGCAGAGTACTATGACCGCCACGTTGCAAATTTGGCAGACAATCACAAGCTTCGCAGTCCCGAATGCGCGTCCTGGGTTGACTGGTATGGCCAAATTGTTTGCAACGCCGAGACACTCCTTCAGCTCGCAAACTCCCAAGATGACCACGTCGCCGTCACGAAACCGCACCTGCTTCCCTTGGATTACGTCCATTGGAATTCTTCGTCCTTTGAAGAGCCGCGTTATACAGCCATACACTTTGCCGACCCTGCTGCGCCTTCATTCCACTCTCTTCATGAAGCGCTTCTCGGCTTGCAACCAGATGTCGAATACGTCCTCCGCTGGGCGAAGAGAACCACTGAGCAGGGGAAAGGTGAATTATTGAGTCACCTCTCTGGATACGGTGTTGTTTTGGACCTCAAGAAGACGGACTATCTCGTACTTGACGACCGGAACCAACGTCAAATTCACGTGGCTACCCAGGATTCCAGTGAATCTGTACAGGACGGGGTTCTTCAATCGTCCGACGAAGAAATTCTCAGTTGCATTTTCGATTCTTTGCCCTACATCGACGGAGAGGCTGAGGCTATGGCGTTGAGTGGAGAGCCATTGACGCCCGAGGAGATTGCAGGTTAGTTCCGTCATCGCGCTTCATCCAGCGCACAGGTTTATACCAGTTCCGTAGATCTTGGTGCACAAGCAATCCAGTTGGTGACGGCGTTCTCCGATCGATCTCGCATCGAGTCGTTACACGTCCACCAATGTTGGAATAATCATCGTATTCTTTCCGACGTACGGCTATTCGAAACACTCGCAAATTCGTTTCCTCTCTACGCGACGTCGCTCGCGCGCAAAATCAAAGTATCCGAGGAAGTGAACAACGAAATCTATGAAAATCGGATGAAAGCCGCTCCTGGTGTGAATATGGCTTGGGTCAACGGCCGGCTGCTCAACGAGAATGAAGGCAGCGCCGCGGGCATATTCGGGTGAGGGTCTTTTCTCTCCTTGCCGACCTTGGTGGCCGAAATTCGTACCTAGTCTTCTCCGCACTCTACAACGTGAACGTGGTCTTGTCAAGTCTCTTGTCAATTTAGGTCTAACAACAGAGCAAGCTATCGGGCTTCTCATGGATCCTGTTCACTTAAGCTCCCAGCAACCTGGTTCTCTTCCACCGAAAAAGGCGTCCACGCGTGGTTCTGCCAAGATGTCTGCAGCGCGAGCGCGGATGGATGAGGTTGTCGAAGAAAAGAAAGTATTTTCGCTCCCTTCGAAATTTGCCGAGTTTCTGGAAGGGCTTGTTGATGCAAGCGATCGGCGGGAAAGTGGAGGCGCCGTGTTATATTGGAATGATCTGGCTGCAGATGCTCGTTACGCCAACTCCAATCCGTCTTTGCAAGCTGTCTGTATCGCTTTTCCATTTCATGCACATGTCTGATCGACGTTGACAGCTTCTTCACGTCCACACGATGTCACTATTTTCACCCATGCTTAGGATTCGGCAGAACTTAGTTAACGTGATCTTCATCCTTGATCTATCCCAAACACGATCTTTCACTTTACTCGCGAGCCTCTCTGAACACTTTGTGGCTCGGGGATATCCAGTCAGGTGGGGTTTTGTCCCTGAAGGTGAGGGTGAAGGTGAGTTGATGGGTACATTGCTCGTGTCAGTGTTCACCCCCTATCAGGCCTGGAGATGGCTCGACTTGTATATCACGTCAACCACAAGTATGGGCGCGACCGGATGATAACGTTCATTCAAGGGGTATGTCGACCGCCCCCTTCCTTACCTACAATTTCGACTGATGTGTTACAGATTTCACGTGCGCACACTGAGCGTAAACTGCCAGGTCTATCGTGGCAAATAGTACAAGAAGCTTTCCGTTCACTTGGTGCTGAAGACCATGACTTTGCCGAGGTTGCAAAAGGAAACGTTCCGCTGATTGACGAGTCAACGAACGAAGACCTCATTGCTCAATCGCAAAAATACTGCCGAAGGCTAGGCGTAGGCGTGCGGGCCACTGCCGGAATAGGTCACGCTTTCGTCAATGGAAGATATTTCCCCATCAATGACGTAAGTGATGCACCTGTCGCACTTTGGGGCATTTGAACAAAAGTTTGGATTCGCAGAACATATTCCAACAAATGTCAAGTGAAGTTATGGCTCAGTTGCAGATACTTCAGGAGATGGCGTGTATAGCGTATACCAGTCGATGTGTTTATGCTGACTCTCCCCAAAGGTGTACACTGGCGAGGTTACGGATGATGATGCGGACTTGATGCCAACATTCTTTTATGACCTGCCTTCGACACTCCCCCGCCGGAATCCGTACATCTCTGTCAATAGTCCTAGCCGCGGACATGCACTTGAGGGAAACGGCCTACAGATGTTCAACTTACCGGAGGTATTTTCTAAGGCTGGTTTCCAATCGACGCAGGGTTCCTTTGTTGTCCCAAGTACGTATCTTGTCCACCTTGTCGCTTCACATTTTTCATGGAGAATAGGTGAGGTCGATGATCTCGCTACATCGGTATATGTTATTGCCGACTTTGATTCGAGCGAAGGCATTGAACTAGCAAAGGAATCCTTGAAATTTATGGTACTCCACATTCGTTTCAACATTAAGCCTGACACTCATCACCACATACTGATCTAGACCCGCTCAGTCAGATCTCGGGTCACATTTATCCACAACTCCGAGGCAAAGACCACTGGGGCTAGTTCTTCATTAATACTCGATCTTTTGCATGGAAACAGTTTCAGCGCCATCCCCCCTTCCCGCATCTTGGACGCGTTGGCGAATGGCCCAGACGACCGTCAAGCATTCGGTGCCCAGCAGCCCCTTCCGGTCAAAGGAGCTACTCCCGTCGACATCGCCCGACTGTTACAGGCAAGCCGTTTGGTTACTCGGCAGTTGGGACTTCAACCTGGGCAGAGAGCTGTCTTGGTTAATGGACGAGTATGTGATGCGTTGACGATTGGCAATACTGAGTCTCATCCATAACCTTATGAAACAGCTTATTGGGCCATTTGACTTACGTTCCGGGTTTGTTGAAGAGGATTTCGAGATGCTAGAAGACTATGAGATCAAGCAGCGTGTGGGTCGAGTAGCCGACGCCATCCATGAAATTCTTGATGAAGAGAGCACTGTTGATGCGTAAGTCGTGTTGTTCTCTGTCGCAGGGCGGGATTACGGACATGACAACCATGGGTAGATTTGAGCTCACAGAATTAATTTCGATGGCATCTTCTATCATCTATGCGGATCAGCAGCCTGACCCTTCGGAGGCAGGTCTATTCGATTCTGCACCTAAAGGACGTACGCGGAATTATCGATTGCTTTCAAGCAACCATACGTAAGTGTTCTTTAACACGCGCGGGTCCGACGTTTTGCTTCTATCCTTGTAGTAAGCTCACCGTTGGTGACCCCTCTTCGGCTCAGAGCCACCTCGCGGTGTTGGTGAACCCACTGAGTGAAATTGCTCAACGCTGGTCGACAATATTGGCTGTAAGTTTCCCGATTGCCCAACTCGCATAGCAAGTAACAATCACTCCCCAGCGGTCCTTTGAACTCTTCCCTGATGTCTATATTGAAATCTACTTGAATCCAACTCAACACACAGAGGTACGAAGGTTGCTGTCTTCACTTAGTTCTTGTTGAATGATCCGTGGAACTCAGATGCCCCTCAAAAGATTTTATCGTTACAATGTCGTCCCACAGCTCAATTACGATGCCGATGGGTAAAGGTTTCTTCTTTCATACTCAACCCTTTGTCCTTGACCATTCCATAGACAAGAAATTCCCGCACAAGTCACGTTCAGTGGACTTCCTCTAGAACCAATTTATACCTTGGGCATGGACGTCCCACCTTCTTGGCTTGTTCGTCCACGTGAAGCCCTCTATGATCTCGACAATATCCAGCTCGGAAAACTTTCCCCTGAAGACCAGTCCAAAGGCGTTCATGCGCTCTTCGCACTCGATTATCTCGTTGTAGAAGGGCACGCGCGCGAACTAAGGACCTCCAACCCACCTAGAGGTGTCCAGCTCCAGCTCGTCAGTACCAAAGATGAGTCGATTGTCGACGACACGCAAGTCGTTGCCAACTTGGGGTACTTCCAGTTTAAGGCGCGCCCTGGGACGTTCCGACTTGAAATCAGGGAGGGCCGCGGGAAAGACATTTATGAACTGGAAAGCGCAGGGAGCGAGGGATGGAATAGTCCGTCGATCGCTGAAGCTGGCGATGGGCTTACCGTGATGAGTTTTGATGGACTAACGTTGTACCCTCGACTTGCTCGGAAACGTGGCGCGGAGAGGTTGGACGTTCTTGATGGGTTGCAAGCTGCCGGACAAGGATCGGGGAATATTGTGGAAAGCTGGGTGTCCAAGTGAGTCTTGCCGAAGTCTTCATCCTTGAGCTCATTCTCCCTATTAGGATGTCCTCGCTTCTGATGCCAAAGGCGGACAAGGCAAATACTCTCCGGCAACAGGACAGTGGTCAAGCTGACATCAATATATTCACGGTGGCGTCTGGGCTGTTGTATGAAGTAGGGTTCATTTATGCTCTGACAACTGCGTCCTAAGTGGATTTGACACAGCGTTTTGCTTCGATCATGATCTTGAGCGTGTTGCGGAACACAAAGAGTAGTGTCAAGTTCTGGTTCATCGAGAACTTCCTTTCTCCATCTTTCCTTGTAATTTCCATGACGCTCCTTATATGCGACGCATTGACGCCCTTACAGGAATTCATACCACACATGGCGGAAGAGTACGGTTTCCAATACGAGCTGGTGACTTACAAATGGCCGTCATGGCTACGGGCGCAAAAGGAAAAACAACGCATCATATGGGCTTACAAGATCCTTTTTTTGGACGTTCTTTTCCCGATGGACCTCAAGAAGGTCATCTTTGTCGACGCGGACCAGATTGTGCGTGCGGACCTGCAAGAGCTAGCTGATTTGGATCTTCACGGGGCACCCTACGGTTATGCGCCCATGGGGGACGACAACTACGACATGGAAGGGTTCCGTTTCTGGAAGACGGGTTACTGGAAAGATTTTTTAGACGGTAGACCATATCATATCAGGTATGTTTATCGTGGTTTAACCGCTTTGTCATCCTCAGGGTTTCTCCAGTGCACTATATGTTGTAGACCTCGTCCGCTTCCGTCAGATGGCTGCCGGGGTGAGCACATAAGCAGGGCCAGAATGCTCACACGCTTACCGCCCTTATAGGATCTTCTCCGAGGATCGTACCAAATGCTGTCGCAAGATCCCAAATCACTGGCAAATTTAGACCAAGGTTTGTTGCTAGTCATGGAGTTGGCGACTGCCGATTGATGTCGTGAATCAAGATCTTCCTAATAACTTGCAGGCACAAGTTCCGATCGTAAGTGAAGCTAGTCTGATCGGACAGCTGCTGACTCATCGGCATATATAGTACTCCTTGCATGAGGATTGGTTATGGGTAAGCCTACTTTAACTTCGATGGGGATTAGATAAGATGCTGATGACAACCCCTCAGTGCGAGACTTGGTGTATGTTGACCCCGTTGAGCTGAATCTTGAGCACGATACTAACAGACAATTCCACCATAGGCAGCAAAGACAGACTGCATCGTGCAAAGACAATCGACTTGTGTCAAAACCCGCTCACGGTGTGTCGCTCCTAGGTCTGTGGCGTAGTCTATTCATGAACCCGTCTGAGCACAGAAAGAGCCAAAATTGTCACGGGCGCGACAGATTCCCGAATGGGAGGAGTACGACAATGAGATTGCTCAGTTCGTACGTCGGCTGGCAGCCGAGGGCAGGATCCACGCGAGCGTGGCGACAGCTGATTCGAACGTGCTGGCTGGAAGCAATGCCGCGCGGCTTCGCGAGGACGCACCCAGAGACGCGTCGCCTTCGCGTGACGAACTGTAGAGATAATCACTGGCATAAATTTTCGCGTGATCTCGAACTTGAATACCATGCAATAACGTCACTACGGTGAACCCAACCCAAATATTGTTATGCGCTCCAGTGCTGCCACTCTCGGCACTAGCTAATGGCTCAAATCTTTCAGGAAACCGGACAGAATACACGATTACTGAAGTCGTTGTTTGCATCCCACCGACCATTACCAAGGAATTTTCTCGCCCTTGTGGTTGTACAAGTGTCCAGCGAACGATTGATTAGCGTTTGACACGACAGTGACTATTCCAGCCGCGCTTTCGTGAGGCTCGAGCGTTGCATCTTCTCCGCCCATGTCTAGGAAACCAAGTGAGTATACGCAAGATTTTGTTTGACAGCCGCTTTACCTGTCTTCACCCAACCTGGGTCAATGAGGAATGGCACCAAGTCGGGACGCTCCTTTACTTGTTTGTACGTCTGTAAATAATCGTATTTAGCCTAGAGAGAGAGGTGTGCAATGCTACATACCAGCATGTTGAGGGCTGCCTTGGAAACGCTATAAGATGCGTGCTGGCCTCCGAGATCCTTGCTGATACTGGAAAGTGAAGACGACGTGTTTACAATGATCTTGCGATTTCCACTCTCGATGAGAGGCATGAAAGTCCTGGTGACGAGGGTAGGTCCCACAACATTTGCTGTTACGCTGGCAATAAGGTCTTTTGGGTTCAGAGTCGATGGCGTATCGTCTTTGAAAGCCTAGTCGAATCGTCATGGTGTCAGGTGATTCATCTGTCGGCGCGCGAATACCTACTATCCCGGCGTTGTTGAGTAGATAGTCAATGCCGGCATCCCCAAGGATGCCCTTGACCTCGCTCATCGCGCGAGAAATGGATTCTTGATCGGTGACATCCATTTCCACGACGTGAAGCTTTCCCTTGGTTTCAGGGGCGTTCTTCAGCGCATTCAGCGCGACGGCAGAAGACGGGTTCCGACAAGCAGCGAAAACGACGTTCTCTGGGGAATGTAGCAGTTGTTGGACGATGTTGAGCCCGATTCCGCGAGACGCGCTGTATGGTGTACCATGAGTAGATAGTCATTGGAGATCGGATCGGAGAAACGCACCCAGTAACAAGCCAGGTTCGAGAGACGGACATGCTCGTATGAAACTCAGTCATTACAGAGAGCTCCCTAGTGATATACTGTCAGTAGACAGGAGCCGGCCCCTTTCCCTTCATTGCGTCATGAGGTACCAGCCACACATCTGGCTAGGTGGTGCTGAACTGCTGCGGCGTCTCACCTGCGGCAAACATCTGGGGTGCGGCGACGGCCCCCGACTTGGAGGTGGGGTTCAATTTTACTTATGTGCGGATTTGCTCCGAGCCGATAGCTTCGCCAATGGCAGGACCGAAACGCTTTCGTCGAACTGCTTCGGGTCGCGATGGCCGCTCGTAACTAAGCGGTCGTTGGAGCCTCACCCCACATCTCAGTGTGCTTCTTGCCTCGTTCATCTCTGCGTTCATCTCTGCTTACTGACCCACTGCCTTCGGGCTCCCCTGCCAGAACCCCTGTGTCGGTCTCAGTGCCCGCATCATGACGGATATGATCTATTGTTAGTCTCTCCCGTGATTGCCGTCCGCGGCGCCTTGCTGGGCAGATTTACTGGTAATAAGATGTAGCCGTCTGTATTTTGTGTCTGCCGCGTAAACTGTGTTCGTTGAATTGGGTCTCAGTTTTGTGGATAAAACAAGTGGTTCGTGTTTGGTCTCCGGCACGTGTCCCCCATCTTGTGCGACGTCTCCCGGGCTTTCAGTATTTCAGTTTCTGAGCCTCGTGTACGATGCGCGTAGATTTTTTAGGTTTTGTCTTCGAGTGTAACATGCGATAAAAGCCACGTGTCAGGACTAGTGCTTGTCGCTGCGCGCAAATCGTGAAGCGGATGGGGCCTGGGCCACTTTGGGCCCTACCCACTGCTCACGAGGACCATGAAGAGCGTTTCCTAGTGGAACGTCGCAACGATGATCGGATATACAGCGAGGCTATGGCTATTTTGGACCCGCCAAAGGGGAAGAGATATTTTGCGGGACCGAGGCACTCTGCTTTGATAGCCAGATCCTTGCTGGAATAAAATAAACGCAGCCCATGTGGTCGATTTCCATCCATTCACGAGCTGCCTGCTGTATATAACGGAGACGTAAAGGATAAACCTTGATGCTCATTGGAGAACATACGATGTGCCTGTTCCCGGGAGTACACGTGCTTCAGACGCAGGAATCGTTAAATTGAACATTCAATACGACATCATTTTGTACCGGCGGACAATGACCAACGTGGGGACGAGACGATGAGGAGTCGAACCTCACTGTGGAATTGGCGTACGACTTTCTATCATTAGTACAAAGATCACCAAGGGCGCAAGACTGAAGATCCCCGCGCGAAGTCATGTGCTCGAGTGGACGAACACCCTACTTGGAAACGGTAGATTCTGCGGCCTTTAGGGCTGTGGCGAATGAGCGCAACAGCAAGTCTCTATCTTCCATGCCCACGCTGATCCGCACCAGTCCTTCTTCAACCCCGTACTGTGCCGCCCATCCGAGCTCAGTGTAGTGGGCAAGGATTGTATACGGACAGGCTAGGGTGATATTTGTACCGAGACTTGGGCCCTTCTGGCAGGGTAGTGCATCAAAGAAAGCTTTCGACGCAGCCATAGATGTAAACGTGAGAGAGAATAGCCCGCCATAGCCGCCTTCAGGCAATTTACATCGTAAGTAGTTTGTGGGAGTCGTGTACCTCGGGTAGAAGACCTCCTTGATAACAGCAAACGGTACGCTCTCGGCTACTGAGCGCGAGCGCAGGAACGCACAAACGGCTTGAGTATTTTCGTCAATAATCCGGACACGCTGGATAAAGTCCCGAGAATTGCGTTCCATGAACAATGCATCTTCGTCGAAGTACGTATCTTCGTACATGGCCATATGCTCCTTCAAGGTTGCATAATGTCGTCCCTTCGGGTTAAGGACGAGGCTAAACATGGACCGTAAGTCAGGTCAAAACGCAAAGATCCAACGGACCTTCCGCCCATGGCATTCATTTCACCACTGAAGACCTTGGACAAGCTGGTAGCAACGATATCTGCGTACGGTAGGACCTCAACGTTGACGAAGTTCCCGATCGTGTCGTCAACGACCAGTAAAAAGTCATAATTATCTGCCAATGTCCTAAGGCGAGAAATGTTCGGTGAACGCAGGAGTGGGTTTGATGGAAATTCAGTGAAAAGGGAAAGAATCGGAGGTTTGGTGGGATCCCTGCTGAACTCTTCGGCGAGGTGGCTCTCCAAGGTATCGATGTCCGAATCAAGTCCATGACCGAAGAAGTGGGTCCCCGGCCCCCATTTCTCTAGGACTTTGAGGGTGTCGGTATACGGAAATCTATGGACGAAAATGGCTTTACTAGCTGCTGGTATTATAGATGAAGGCAACTTACCCGAAACAAACGCTTTTAGATGGCGTCCGCGCCCGGAGACAGAGCTGATGAGCATTCCAAATGGCGGCCATCCCCGTGGGATAAAGAAATACGTCATTTTCACTAACGTCCTGAACACCTCTACTGCTTGGCCCAGTCTCAACGTCCTGTGCACCAGCACGAGGTCCTTGAGGACTGTCTTGAACATTGTCCTGTACAAGAACACCAGCTATACGTCTGCGGAGAGCGCGCTTTGCGAATGCAGCCGTACTGAGAGATAAGTTGCGTCCGTATCGTTCTTCAAGGTATATGTTCTGGTCTTTGCTCATCATATCTGCAAGTATGACTGTGCTTGGAGGCTGGTTGGCTTCTGGTGTCCATGCTGATGGCTGCTTGACTGAGTAATACTTGTTGGAAGCCCTAAGAGGTGAACGGGGTAGAGTCTGTGAGCTCGGCGGGGATATAGATGATGGGTTTAGCTTGTCTTGGCCGGGCAGGAGGGAAAGGCAATACTCAGCAAACCTGGAGGAGATGCCGAGACCAGTGTGTTGCCAGAACTGTTTTGAAATGGGGAAGAAGTCTGGAGGAAAGAGCACGATATGCAACTCGGCGCATTGATGTGTCTGCGCGGACGAGTCTTCAGGACAGATCACGTATTGAACGAGTCTAACATGCGCTGGGATTGCTGCAATTGCTGATCGGTCAAGAATGAATGTTCGGCATAGGTCCGCAATCCGTTTTGATGGACACAGGAGACACTTCTCCCCGTTCACACCGAATTTTTGTTCGCAGACGGCGGCGAGCTGGACGGGATCAGATCAGGTCAGGTCATTCATGGTATTATCACGTACCTTCTGTATACTTAGATGTATGAAGAATCGCGGGTATCCAGAAACCATCGCATCTACAATGCGTTTCTCTCCTTCTTCATAACCAACATTATCCCGCCATGTCGGGAGAGAAACAGAGATGGCATGCGGGGTAAACGGTGGTATTGCGTGCCCAACGGTTTCATTTCCAACAGCGACGGCTGCGGCCATAATGTACTGAATGGATGTCAGTGAGATCAAGCTCGAGGGTTCCTCCAGTTCGGTCGTCTCACGTGATCGGCCAAATCGGACATGCCTTCCGAGTCGCATCCACAGTCCGAGTTGCACTTTATCCACAGCATTTGCGCCCCGAGTGCTGTGGCGCCCACAGATACCAAATGTAGTGGGCGATGATCCTTCTACCCAGAGTTTCTTGCCGCATGTCGAAGGCGAGGTATGGGAGTATCCAGTTGTCCTCCCCCGTTGTTCTCCCTATCTCACCCCTCATCCCTTCCCCAACGCCAGCCGATGAGTTCCGGTATCCGCATCATCCCTCCTGATAATTCTGGTACATCCTTCCTCGAAGGCCTCTATTCAACGTTCACAGGTGGTTGGCAAGGCATGGTCAACAGCTTAGTAAATAAAAACCCAGAGTTTCCTCCATTGGAGGTCCTCCCGTGCGCGAACATTGATGTAGAGAGACGTGCTGTTTGCGAAAAGCCAGGAAATATGGCCTGTGCTTCCTGCAGGCTAGTGTCTTATTGTTCCAAGGTATGGCACTCTCGCTAGGCTACATCATGATGACAATTCACAAGGAGCGTAGGATTGCCAAAAGAATCATTGGGCAACCCATAAGTCAGGTTAGCTTCAACTTTCCCCTGGGGTAGCAATATTCTCAGCCGCAGCTAGATTGCAAGGATCCTATCCGATTGAATAGCTGGAAACCCGGTTGGATTGTTGAAGGTCGTGAACCTGGCTTTATTACCAAATCCAATCTGTCTACAGCTGAAGAATTCTCGGCTCGCCTCCAAGATAGACTATCTATTGGTGCCTCACTGTCTGTTTCTTTTGTATTTTTTTTTGCCTACATTTCAGAACGCTGACCTCCGCTGACAGTTGGGGTAACGTGCCGGCTATGGATATCGTCAATCTACCGAATAACGAGAAGGATCGGCAAGTAGGCTTGTCACTTGCGTTCGCTGGTGAGCGGTGCTCCTACTTATATAGGCGTTATTTTTCATTCAACTGCCCAATAGCGTCGGGTGATATTCGGAACATTGTTGCCACAGTTAATGCTCTTGGATCAGATCACTCTGGGAAACTGAACATCCTCCTGAATGACCTTAACCCTCATGTTGTATCTAGGAACATTACCCTACTCATGATCTTGGGGACGGTGGCAGATGAAGTAATCGCTGCAGATATGGCCCTCCACTTCTGGTACTCTGTTTTCATGCCTATGGAACACCGCCTCCGTATCTTGTCTATGATGTCAACTCTTTTGAAGCAAGGCGACTCTGCAGGCCCGATCATCGCTCCATTAGGCCCTCATTCAACGTTGAATTGTCTAGTCTCATCTGACGTCCGGACACTTCTGGTAGAGAATGTTGGACCTATAATCTCTCCTGATCAAGCACAAACTGAGTATAGGCGGGTGAGGAGCGCACCTACTCGTGCTGATTATCGAGACCGGATGTACATGGGGTTGAAATCTTCTCATCGCCTTGCGTTCCTTGAATACCGGCGGTTCGGTATCATACTCCCTTTTGGAGCCCTGAACGCTCATTGCAATGTCCCTAACGCGTCTCTTTTCTCTGACGGCGTGTGGCTACAAACTGATTTCGCTGATCCTCTTGAATCATGGGAGTGCGTATTTGTTCCGTTCGAAATCAAGAATGAACAGTAATGTGTCACCTTTAGTTTAGATCAGGTTTTTGCTGCAGGAAAAGCTCATGGTGCTCAGCCTGAAGATGTCTACGGTTGTCTTTACTTTTTCCTGTCAGACCAATTACGAACATTCGCCCGACAAATCCGTCAACACCGCATCTCGTTCCACGTATTCAATTTCGAAGCCTGCGCGCTTGCGCAGGGAATCTCGAAGGGCGTTTTTTCCGGGTATGGTGTTCCGCCCACAACTAGATTCGACCGTATTGATGTGTCTAACATCATGGATCAAAACTACGCTGGTATACGAGGTGTACTGAATGCCTGGGGGCCGCTGCTCGCAAAAACAGACTCAGCCGCACTCACCGGGTATTTTATGAATTGGGTGGCATCTGCGGAGAAGGGTCGCGTTCAGGATGCCGGGCCGTCTGCCCTTAAAACCACTTTGAACATGATGATGAAAAGAAATCGGGTGTGTTGTCGGCTCGCCCTTTTGGTAGTTTCCAAATTGAAACCACTCCCAAGCTTCGCACCGATGTAGATCCGATGCTGGCCGTACTCCTCGCTGCACATGATGTCGAAGCTTTTCATGATAATTCGAAAGCATTTTCCAAGTTTTTGAACGATCATGGCGACACTAATGCCATACTTCAGTTGAGAACCACCCACAAGATCATCCCACACGTACGTGATATAGATACATGCGCCAAATTCTAAACACTGAACACCGATAGCGTTTGAAAGCTGCAGTAAATGGTAAACCAGATGCTCTTCCCCACTTTGCAGACGAAGAAACATGGTATCGTTATGTACGTCGAATTGGTCATTCAGTATTAGTGGCTCAACTTTGGTCAGACTCGATTGATCAATATGACATGGACGGAGCGTTTCGTTGAGTTCTGCCACAGGAGGGCATAGACTCTGAGGTCCAAGGGATGATGTCTTACTCTACACGGTATGGATGTGTACGTAGTTGCTGTTGAAAATCGTTTGGGAGACTGTTCCGTGCTGCCTTCAGAGGCGCGGGTCGACTCTTCAATGGAATGCTTTGTAGGCTCTACCTTTGTTCAACGGATGTCCAGACACCACTGATCAGCGAGTCCCCCTCCATGGAGCAACGCAAGTTAGGGGCGTGGCTAGCGGGGTGTCCCCCAACTTATCTTAGCCGTGTGGTGGTAATGATCGCTGAGCAGGCCTTTTGGACGTCTCATGTTATAAATATCAGACACTAGTAAGCTTGAGTATAACGAGAATGAGCAGAACGCATACCCCAGTTGAACGTGTACTAACTGGAACAACTGAGGAAAAGCATAGTAAGCGACGTGTGAGAAAAGGTAACCTGGTATGTAGTACTTTAAGTATTATTATAAATCTATAAACCAAAAATTTTACGGTAAATCTCAGTAAATCGGAAAATCCCGAGGCACTCCGCTCGCACGCGTCGCTTGGAGGGACCCAAGCCGGGCGAGCGCGGGCCTGGGCGGCAAACGAGGAGCAAAGTGATGTAAAGTGCGAGAATGGCCTAGTAAAGTGAGCTAAGTGACAAGCGACGTAAATCTTGTAAAAATCTTGTAAAAAATTTCAGTAATCGGATGCGGTCCGGGCGGTCCGGGCCTTGTTCATCACCACCTCGCCGTCAGCACTGGCCACCGAACTGCGCAGCTGACCGTCCTCAACGATGTACAGCTTTATTTTTTATGTTTCAAGATAGTACGTAGCCCCAGCACTTGCGTACTACTACTACTACTACTTGCAATCAGGAGGTCAGCTGAGTCAGCTGTGGCTCACATGTCCGCCCGAGGCGCAGCTAAATTTATCGAAAATCACAGGGTTCATCATTGGCATCGGATCCGATGTCACGCTAGGATGCTCCTCCACGGACAAGCAATAACGATCACGCATTTTCGTTGGGTTTCCATGTGATTTAGACGAAGCATACATCATGCTGCTGCTAGAATCTAAAATGACCAAGTCATGATACTTGGAGGACACGGAAAGGGAACCTGAGAAACGGTGTCTGGTTTTTGCCGTCAACGCTATTGTTGTATCAGCATGGTCGCGCGAGTAGACGCGTGGATGAGGAAATAGTTCGAGCCAAAGCGTGGAGAACAGTAACTTCAACTGCTCCACATCAAAGGTGAGATACTGGTTGACTCCGCCGAATATCAGTGGGGAAGTTATCTTCCCCGGATCGAACCCTCAGCCTGTGTCATGGGTCGTACGTGGTGGGCTACGCGGTATAAACTACGGCCACGGGACGCTTTGATCACCTTCGTTTGACTGCAGAATCGACGGACAGATTGCACCATTTAGCATTGTTATTTTCAACCGCCGAGGACGATCACTCGATATATCACATTGTTCTTTGGGACAAAGATAAAAGATTGTCGTCACTCCCGTGATTATTCAACTCATCACTTGAACTCGTATAGCCCCTGTGCACAGGGGCCGAAACATAGCAGACGTGGTAGTTCTTACTACTACAGCCGATAGAGCTGTCTCCATTGGCGTGGAATTGATAAGATAGGGATCCGATTTTTCTTAATCGATCGCACTGCCCAGAAGTTATATGCTGACACGAAACACATCGGCCGAGTCTAAACGCACTCCACGGAGCTACGAGCGACCCAATTCCTCGTGAAAGTGTTGGACAATCGCGAGGCCCAAAGCCGCTGCGGAGGTGGATTTTTAATTGTGACATTGCGTGACAAACGCGCACACGAAAATCACATGCCGGTCCACAAAAGTATATGAACCCTGCCCGCGCGTCATGTCTTCATTCCTCCTCTCCATTTCCTCGTTTTCGATCCCGCTCCTGTCATGGCGGCCGCTACTCAGTCCCAGCCCGAGGCCCAGCCCCGACCGCAAGTCCCCGAGATCACTGTGCTCACCCGCGTCGCTTCTATTCCCCTTATCGCGTCTTCGTTAGACCAAATACACTCGACCCTTTCCTCGAACGTCCTCACCCGTTCCCCATACCATGCCGCACAAGTCATCACACAGACTGCATACAACTTCTCCCAGCCATTGCAGATTCGCCTCGCGCCGCTCATTGTCTCCGCGAACGGCTTTGCTAACAAAGGACTCGATGTCATCGAGCACAAGTATCCCTACCCCTTCAGAGTCAAGCCGGAAGAAGTGGCTTCCTACGTGCGGGAAAGGCGTGACAGTGTCGTATCTTCAGCGAACGAGCGGTTCGACAAGAACGTCAAGTCTCCCGCGGTCGGCGTTGCGGAGGGTATTGATAAGGTCCACTACACGTAATTTCAGGCACCGAGCAATAGCTGACAAGCGCCCGTAGAAATTCGCCCCTATTGTCGATTATTTCGAGCACGCCGTCAACAGAGTGGGGAGTGAGTCTGGCGCAAGTTCGCCGACTTCCACCTCGTCAGACTGCCAGTACCAGTACCAGCGTGCGTACGCCATCTCGAGGCACCTCAGGGACAATGTTTATGTCTACTCTTCGGAGCATCTCAAGCAGCTTCAGCAACAAAGCGTGATCGTGTGGGTAAATCCCCCTTTAGCACTCGCCGCGTACTCACTTTTGTTCAGTCAGAGGGCCATTGATATGGCTAACTCTGTTCAGGGGCTTACTTCTGCGTCCATTTCTGGGGCTCAAACGAGGATCCACGCGCTCTCGGACAGCATGCTTCATGAGCTGCAGAAGCTGCAACAATCTACTGCAGCGCTTCCACAGACTATTCAGTCTACTTATCCCGACATCTCCAAAACCATCACGGATCTGCACGACATCCTCACAGCCCCTGGCATGTCGGTCGGCGACAAGGTTCACCGCCTCACCGAAGAGATCAGGGAGGGTGTCCGACCAATGCTCG
Organism: Tylopilus vinaceipallidus; assembly: GCA_038089215.1. Lineage (NCBI taxonomy): Eukaryota > Fungi > Basidiomycota > Agaricomycetes > Boletales > Boletaceae > Tylopilus > Tylopilus vinaceipallidus. Next base: position 18,197 of record JBBPKK010000003.1, read on the forward strand.
AGAAACTTTCGCAGAGAATTGGAGACCTTGCCAACGTCATCGGCCCCAAGAAGGAAGACGAGAGAGCTGATAACAATGGACATGTGGAGTAATGGCTCGTGTCCGGTTATCCATGAATTATTTTATGGTTTCCCCCCGTTAATATTTCTATGTCCTAGATCCAGACTTTAGATTGTTCTTTTTCATCGGTCCCTACCTTCTGTATCGGCGCGCATGCACTTTGTACGACTTTTGTACGCCTTTGTACGCATTTTTCACGTTTGTCATTCGAGTTTCTGCATGTATGCACTACGTATCGTTGATCGAAAAAGGATTACCGTGGCAACATCGACACGTCTTTTCTTTCAGACTGACGCCAAGCGTACAACCGACCACCGGCCTACTCGAGGTGAAAGGATACATTTTAGTTGCATAAACGAGTAAGCTTGAATGACGACATGATGAATACATACGGAAGTGATGGGCATAGCTTAAGGGTACCCATCCAAGGTTACTAACAGTACAACTGAATGAAGAACGCCTTCCGAGGCCCACGCGCGAGAGCAACCTCATCTATGCTCTTCCTTTCGTGGTGAAACGAGCTCAGACCACTGAAATGCATCCAGACTTGAGATGGAGTTACGTTTATCCGCGGTGGCTGCGACGATGCGCGGGCTGCCGCTCAGACGCACGCTCGTCCGGCTGCTGGAACGGGACCTAGCAGAGAGATCGCGAGAGAGCGCCGAGCGGGAGGACTGGGAGGAGGAGGAAGAAGCACGGCGATGGCGCATCCGTTGAGTCGGGTCGACGTCGGGGATGTTAGCGATGCGGGCAAAGAGCGAGAGGACTAGCCGGGAGAATGTAGCAGATGTAAGGGGAACAGGAAGAGGATCGGACTCACTGTCGACAATAGAGACAATGCCACAGAGGTTACCGCTTCCCGTGTTGGAAAGAGGTGGGGAAGAAGGGAGAGAAAAGTCATTGTCGGTGACGAAGAGGCGGTGCGAGTTGGCTGCGAGAGGGGACGTGAATCAGACAGGGAGTGTATAGAAGGAGGTGGGCAAACGGACTGGCAAGCAGCTTCTGAATAGTGTATGAAAGGGTGCTGGTAGGAAACATGACATATACTGCGCGAGCAAAGGGATCGATATAATGCGCGAGGTATGAAGTGTACTACTCACCCGGATATTTATCGACACCATCCGTCAGCCCGTCCGGCTCCTATGGTGATGTCAATGTTGGGTGCAAAGCTGGGTGAAGACACGCAAACCTTGATCTGTGTAATGAATTGGTACACAGGAGTGGAGAGTATATGATTGCTCTGGGATGGAACGACTATCTAGGTTCAAGAGTCGATACATTGAAGCAGATAACCGAGTGGTCATACCTTGCCAACATCAGTGACACTAACAGCGCTCAGTAGCGTTCCCGAATCTTCATCAACCACAGCAACGCTGCTTACGCCCTGCTCGCTCATGAGACGCATGACATCGAGGACCTGCGCTGTGCTGGATGCCGCAACGACGGAGGAGTACATGTGCAGAGAAGGAAGGGTCAGTGCATGAAGCGGGTTTGCGAGGTAAGATTGGAACGCAGAAGTTCGTTCCGCAAAAGCAGAAAACCAGGATAAAAGGCCCATGTCAGACACCATGCCGAGATACGTGCTGAATGGAGAAGGAGAGCGTACAAGTACTATGCATGCATGAGTGGAGACACGTGTTGTCAGTTGATGAATTTCCTACCTCTGTGTGTTCCACGGGCGAAAACGGCCAACAGCGAGACTACGGTTGCTTCGTACGGTAAGACTTCTAGAAAGTTCTTCTCGGACAAGTCTAACACAGGTGAGGGATGATGATAGGTGGGTTATCAAAATACTCACTACTGACTAGGTGGACAGGAACGTGACCAGAGCGCGCTGCAGACATTATTTGGTCTGCGCGAGAGTTTGCCTTGAGCTCATGGGGAGGAATCGTGTGCCGGGTGGCAGCCAAGGTTAAAAATGCGTTTACATCGGAAAACTGGGCGCGTCTCAGCAAGGATATGATCGAAATGGCGCGGATACACACATCGAAGAGGCCGAGGAATGGAGGGGACGACGGTGCACCAGGCAGAGATTTGATTGCGAGGCACGTAATATCTTCTCTAAGGAGCAGCTACAAGGATGCGTGAGCAAGGACGGCGGGAAAGAAGATCCGAACTTGCATCACAGGCGTCCTCCACGGTACAGTCCGCATCCACGGCAAGGATGCGAGAGTCAATGAGATCTATGTCCGAGGAGAGCAGTCAGCAACGTGGCGGATCGGGGCTCCGACGATGATCCACCTCTAGCATAGACGCGCCCCCAAGATTCGACCCATTTGTCGGCGTCTGGACCTGGTGTTGCTGGTTGGAGTAGTGGCATGCCTAAGGGCGAATCGCGGCCGGAGTGGGTTAGAGAGATGGAGGCTCTTCTCTGGGGCGAACTTGCGATAGGCTGCATGATCACGCCCGAGGTGGTGGTGACAGTCAGAGGCAGCGGGGAAGGGTCCGGCTGCATCACTCCGGACGAGTGGTCACGTTTACGTACAATCTGCCTTACCATGTCCGTCGACATTCCACCCTACCACTTGCAGCCGATCATACCTGCAATAACAGCTGGGGACGTCTCATGCGCCCAGGCACTTGGTATGCGTACTTTGCAGCTCATCGTTTTCTTCAATTACCATGCGAATCAGGCTCCGAGGTCTACGTCGGATGCACCAATGGCGAGCTGTTGCGTTACGCTCTTCAAGCTGAGCCAGATTCCACCCAGGTTTGTCAGGATATGCATACACTATCTGTGAAATGCGACTATGCTACTTTCTCGTCCACAGCAAGAATCATACGCGTTACTTTCGCGACAGAGTCTCCCGAATGGAAGACCCATCGATGAACTCGTCCTCATCCCATATATGTCCCGTGTGCTGATCTTGTGTGGTAAGCAGATTCCATTGTTTCACCTGACACTATTCGAGGATACTCCAAAGACCGTCAAATTCACTTTTACACGTTACCTTCGCTGGACCCTGTCCCCAACTTCAAGCCCATTCGCCACGTAGAGACGTTTGCAGTGGATCAGCACCATCTTGTCCGTGCTGCGCCTACTTCCCACGAGATCCTCAGCAAGCTCCAGCCCGTAGAGTTTTGTGTCATGAAGCGGAACGCTATTGCGTTGTACAGCCTGTATGAAGAGCGCTTGGTTTACTCCAGGGTTGGTCTCCAAGTCGACTCTAGCAATCTGAAATAGCGATGACAAATTCCTGGTTGATGTAGGAAATTCCGTTTCAGCAGGGAGCTCAGCTGGCGCGACGTGCGGGTCAATATCTCTGTGTCGCTGACAGAGAAAACTACAACGTCATCGATTTGCAGTCCGCTCAGATGTTTCCTGTGCTCCCGGTCAATCAGGCAACGGGAAACACAACTCTAGTCAAACCATTTATTGTGGTTGTTGGGGGAAACGAGTTTCTCTTGCTATCGTGGACCGGGGCCAGTACCCTCGGTGTCTTTATCACCGGGGAGGGCGATCCTGTCAGAGGAACCTTAGAATGGCCGAGCTATCCGCTTTCTGTCTGTGAGCCATAATGATGATTTGCCTTCGTGAACGAAACAAACGGGTTCCGATAGGTCTGGACTACCCAAATATTGCGACGCTCCTGCCCAATGGCACAATTGAGATCCACAGCGTCGAGACACAGTCGATTATCCAGGTTGTGTCTGCACCGCTGGATAGCGACACGACTGCAGAACAGAGGATGGGACTGGTGGCATCTGTGGGCGGATACATAGTGCCGTTTTCTGAACACTCAGAAAAGATGCGGAAGACGGCGCTGAGATTTGATAGAAAATAGAGGGAGCACTCTCGGTGTGTCTGTGTCCACTCATATTCTATTGTTGACCTCGGGCGGTGTGGCTTTGACCACGAGTGAGGAGGGACATGTCCACGTGACCGAGTGTGTCGCGTCGCTTTGAGGGTGTTCAACAGCGTCCCTCGCCACATAAAAACTCGCCCGCGACAGCCCCTCGTCGTCTTTTTCTTGTTCATGGACCGCACACACATCCCACCAGATGACTCCGATGAGCCCCTGACGCCCCCTCGTTCCCCTAGTCGTCTCGATTTCTGCACCCAAGGTATGGACTGGGCGGACTTTGGGGACTACACGTTCGTCGACCAGGATGCCTTCCCGTTAGACGTCGTACACTCGCATTCCCCGCGTTTTCCTCTTGTGGAGGATGGCGAAGACAATTCATTCCCAGCTATTGATCCGCAGGCTCCGCAAAATCGAGACACGTCACACGAGTTGCTCGATCAACAAGATTTTGCTTCGCGCCAGGTCATCATTATACCACAAGCCCCGATACCAGTCCGCCCACTTCCGGTGGAGTTCCCAGACGACCTACAGGAACATGTTCGCCCATCCTGCATCTCGCCGCAGAGACACAGCTACCCCCACCATGGCTTTTCCCGTAGTGCCCTTTTTCAGCAGAAATCATTCTGGAACTTACGGTACGAAGAGTGGCTTGAGTGGGAAGCACGCATGGAGGAAGACAGAGCGGAAAAGCGGATGACTGACGCAAATGATGCTTATGCGGGCCTCGCTGCCCCCACTGCCCCCCGGCCGCGCGTGGCGAAACATGTGCCACCATATATGCGCACCCCTCCGTCAGGGCTGGAGCGCGACCTCGCAGACCAGCCGCTTAGGAAACCCGAGCAGGATGTCCATGCCTCCATCTATCCGCGCGTCGGAGATATCTCAGCATTGAGGGATCCATACTCCGTCAGAATCGATCGCTGCTTTTTTAAATATCCTCTCTGGACTCTCCACAAGGCGTTGTACGCCTTCAATATGCATCAGCAAGCTGTGAGGTCCGCGTACGACCCAACATCCGTCGAAACGTCCAGGTCCTCATCCACTCTCAGTTCGTATACCTCGTCCACGGCGGACGACGACGAATCCGACCTGACCCTCATCGCAGACGATAGCCCAACCCACAAAAACCGCGCGGAAGCTTCAAAGGACATATCGTCTGTACACAGTATGCCCACGTGGAATCGCTTTTATGGATGGGGACTCTCGTGGTATGCCAGATGGCAGTTGTTGGTCGGTCTGTTTCAATGCGACACCGCCAAACACGATACATCCTATATATCTGCGACGGTGGTGGTACCTCCCAAGCCAGAGGAATCCCCTCCCCTCCCTCCAAGACGGCCCGCGTGTTTTACGGTTGAAGTGGATGAAGACGAGCAGGACGAGGAAGATGAAGATGATTATGGGACGCTCATCTCCAAATCAAGTTTTGGGTTGGATTTCGACGAGGAGTGTGCCAGAGCGATGGCATTTTATGGCAGGGAGTCGACACCGCCAGAAGTGGTGATCTTGTGATTAGACGCGTAAGGCTTACTCGAGGACATGGAACTCAACATGTACTGTATAGTTTTGTTTATATTTACAGTAAAAGTTATTCTATTGTATCACACTATACTAACCCACCAACTTACTATTTCATACAGAAGAAGTCTGGTGATCACACAACATGTTTTGTCGGGGTGTCAGCGCATGCAATTATTGATCGTACACGCATGCCTAACGAGCAGACCCGGCTACTTCGATGATAATATAATTCGGCGACCTGTTACCCCGCTGTACGAGCAAGTTCCACATAGCGCGCCGTAAACGATACCTTGGCGAGTTTCACCTGTTGGGTCGCACGAGAACCATCATTAAAACGACAAAACGCATACGCACATAACGGTACCACACCTCATCGTCCGGAATGTGCGGCAAGTCCGACGCCTTTGCATCCACAGGCGTCCTGACTCGCTATTGAAGGGCGCGTCAGCTTGGCGTCTCGCCAGTCTGAACTAGAGTCGGAACAAGCGACCCACCTAGGCGAGAATCTGGTGTCTAAGCCGACGCTTGAGCCTGGTCTCGCCAAGCGCGCTGCTGAGCCCGAGAGTCTTGGGATACTTTGAAAACGCCTTCGAGTTGTCGTCCGCGGCGTCGAGCTGCATTGCCTCCTGAATCACCGCGTTCGCTGCCGTCGTTCCCGGCGGCAACTGGGGGGCGTATGAGGACCGGAAAGAGCACGTAGCCAAGTCAAAGACCTACCCTACCCAACTTGATCAGCTCTCCGACGATCACAGCAACGATGGTTTCGTTCGCGCCCGTGACGCTCCCGTCCTTTTGCGCGGTGGTCCAGCCGGAAAACACGCCTATGATTGTGGTCGTATTTCCCTGCGCCAACAACGGCGTCTACAACGACAACGTGTCTCGCACACACCCTGGGTCCGCCGGGCGCGTGCCCAAGGTCGACGCGATCGAATTGGATGCTCGGGGTCAAGCCGTATCAGGAATACTCGCCGCCCGAAGTGGCTCGCGAGAGCATGTGCGGGACCGCGTTTGACAGGTGGGACGTGACGTCGAGTTCGCAGATGCGCCTTGCAAACGTGTGCAATTGGTCAGGGAGGAAAAAGTAGAGACAGCCGTAAACATCCTCAGGCTGCGCCCCGTAGGCTTGTCTTACCTTTATAACCTCGTCGGGGCTGAAGCGTACATGATGTTGTCAGCGTCACGCCATTCTGAAATAGACATCTTCGATGTACTCCCAAGACGCGAGTGGGTTCTTGGCGTGATCCCGAAGTAAAGTGCCTTGGAGCCAAAACAAGGAGCTGTTGGACGCTGTGTGGCGGTCACTGTTGGCGCTGAAAGGAAGGACAACCCCAGATCGCCAAAACGCCATTAACGCGAGGCGGTGACAAGGCCCCACACCCGCCAATGCCCGATTTTTGGGGTTCAACCGAGCTGGCGTTGCATAGGCGCACTCGTACTCGTTTCGCGCCTGCAACGTCGACAATGCGGGGCCTGCAGTATACGACAGACGGTCTGTTATCTCAGGCGGCATCGGACATGTCAACTTCGCGCGTCGACCTAGACCGACGGAGAGAAGGTTATCCTCGTCGGCGCTTTGCTGCTAATGCAGCAGCAATGCCACCGAGGCGAGGATACAAAGGCGGCACTCTTCTGGTAGAAAAACAGAGTATCAGAAGTGAAGTGCAATGTCAGCGGCAGCCGCTTCGTTGGGTATGGCACCAGGCATCCAAAGCAACACGATGGTGTCCGAGGTATTGTTGGGCCAGATGTGGAGACAGCCCGTATGATCGGACTCTGGTGCACTGACTGCGCACACGACGTTCCGGAGATCCTCAAATGCTAGAGAGTCTGAGAACAAGAAGAGTTAGAGAGTAACGCACCGACAAAGACCAAAAAAAAGCCCCTCGTCTCGTCCTTTTTATTGTTTTTGAAATTGTGATGTTTGTTGTGGGCATTCCTGGTCTACTTGCAATCAATCAGTTCAAAACCAACCTCAATGCAGAGTCCCTAAAGCGAGCAACGATGAATTCTTTGATAAATACTCTTCCCGCGAGGAAGTTACTTTGGAGGGACATTGATCTTTGTCCTGAAAGCCGGAAATCCGATAGGCATCCGAATGAGGGAAAATATTACAGGTGAGCAAAATACTTCTTTTATGTGTATTCTTGCGACTCGTTTCGCACCTCTCCGACATGATGACAGCATCAAGTCTTCAACAATGCTTAAAGCACCGCAACCTGCCCTCAGGCTTACCTGTGAACAATATTACACCAGTTTTCATCTATTGTAAGGCAACTTGACAGGATTGGGACAGTGGTTTGCGCAATGTAAGGTTTCGAGAGGCGGGGACATGTTAAGGTGTCCTCGATCGTGTTTCCCAGGGCATCACAGTCAGATGCTGAAAAAAGGCTAAGCGGATCCCTTGATGCAATGAGGCATGCCCAGCGGACGGGGAATCGTTGCATGCGGACCGACTAAAATTTTTCGATTATAGGTGCTTAACTCAAAACAGAACAAGCACGCAAGTTCAGCAACCGTATGGTCATGGATCATCAGTGCGTCCACACTGGCACTGCTATGCGACACGCTGCTGCCTGGCAGCCAATCTGCAGCCTCCCCGCCGTGGTTCCACATGCACGGGGCATCGGCCTTCCAAATTTACTAGACACAAAGTTATGACGGAGAATGGCAGCTTTATCGTGAGTTATCGTTGCTAGGCAGTTGAAACATCCCTGCTGCGCTGCTCTGATAGCAACAAGCCTCCTTTCCGATACAGCCAATAGAGTGCCAAGCGTATGTCACGGAGCATCACGTATAGTCGCTAGATCAACGGTGTGCGTGCATTACCGAAGAGCGCTACAAGGTAGGGTACCACAGCACAACCCGACCGTTCAGCTAGGCTGCTGGGGGGAAAACTCCGGAAACTCGGCTTACCATGTATCAGCATGTGTCCGCTAACGGAGGGCGGCTGGCCCAGATAGTTAATGTGTCTCAGAAAGGATTCTTGGTGCTCTGCAAGGCCTCAACACGTCAGGAAGATAGGTTTTTACCGTCGCCGACCCGTTTTCTTTCTTATCGGTATTATTACAGTGCACATGGAATATGACAGGCACGTCCGGGTGAGACTGACATACTGATGGGCTTGATGTGACGCTCAAATTTCTTATAAATCAGAGCACGGTTACAATCAAGCTACGACATTCCGACGCATCTTTTTCGTACCTCTTATACGCGATCATGCAGTTTTCCCACATCGCTTGGATTCTTGTCACCACTGCCGCTGCCTTGCCAGCAGCCTGGGCAACCCCAATTCCAGGAGTCCGTCCATTTATTCCCTAGGGTGACATTGTGATGTTTGTGGGATTAATCAGAAATATCTTTTGTTAGGCTCTCTTCGGTGACCTCGCGATGCGCAGTCCCGAGGGTTTCTACAAACCCGGAGGCGTATGTCTCTGCACTGTACAGTTTCACAGCTTGTTGACACTTTTATAATAGAGTAACCCCGTCCATGGAGGTGGCAATATTGGGTCGCCTCCGGGTGGGTACGATATAAATTTCGAAGATACGTGAAGGAGCTACAAATGTCGTTTTCTATGATTGTGAGTTTGATCCTTTATTATCCTGACTCGGACCATCTCAACTATCTCGCATTTAGGAGAAGCACTATTCAAATTGTGTCTTTGCAACGATGTGCAGTACTAGCACACACGATATGTTCATGGTCCTGCAATTCATCTTACTTGTCGCAACTATTTGTCGTCCTTTAACATTGTACGGGGGTTCGACTATTGTTGATGTGTCTACCAGAAGATTGTACGTTACCAGCAAGATGCTAAGCTATGCAATACTACGAGAGAGCAGTTGAAACCAGGGTCAGTTTTCTCTCTACTAGTCTGGCCCGTGCTTGTGATTTTCCAACTTTGAATGCTACGCCAGAGACAAGTTTACACTACCGATGGCCATAGAACTAATACTAGTACCTGAACGCCTTGTGCCGATGACATTCTGTATGCATTTATGACATGTCTTGTTTGAGACCGCACATAGATGAGCCGAACTCTCACACACTGGAGATCGACGGCAATGTTGCTCAACGATCTGTCTTCGTCGCATCGCAGATGTACAAGTCAACAATCATGGGGCAAGACTCGTTCTCACCGTGACGCAGGGACTTCTGCGACGTCTAGCATTTGTTTCGTATGGTCCACAAGATCCGAAACCAAAATTTGGGCACTGCGCTCCATATTGGTACTGCCTGATACAAACGACGGACAAAAGCAATTTTGAGTGCAACATGGATACCTTTTAATCTGCCTCGTAAGGAGTAAACCATAGCCTGAGTTATCGAAAAAATCGCGCTGAAAGTCTCATGGGACCACGAGTTCCCCATTCTCAGGTTTACAGGGTGCATTACCTGGTGGACGCTTTCCGAATGCAATCACACGGTCATGGATCTAGACTGCAACGGCGTGCGGACTCGACTGCAAACTTCTTGTTGGGGAGTCCCTGCATCAACCGAGTACCATAGTCTGATCAGAACAATCAAGCCTTGACCCGCATCAGTCGCCGATAACAACAGGCACGAAGAAATGCCACCTTTCCCATAAGATTTTCGTGCCCTTTCGTAGACACCGAAATTGGCCGTGTCCGGAAACCCCATCGTGACCAAGCCATGAAACAAGCCCTCCGTGACGACCACGATGCTCGCGCAGAATATAGTGACTAGGTATGTCCATATGGCATACTTTGCGACTGTGCACAGAAAAAGAGATTAGTGGGCGGGGTCAGGGCGGAAGCGTGCGGCACTTGCCGAAGAAAGCATGGTAAACGGAGACGGCCCAGTGGAAGACCCATACACAACATTGGGCGAGACATCCAAGTGGATGGTACCACGATGACGACTGTTCCGCCAGGCGGACATACCACCTGGCCGAGAGATACGCTAACCACCACGGAGCGAGGCCAAGGACAAAGTGCTGGACCGGATGGGCTGCAAAACGGGCCGGGTACAAGGATAAGACGGACAGGAGGAGAGGGAAACACGTCAGGGACGCGAGAAGCGCGTTGGCCGCGAAACTGATTTTCGTCATTTGAATCAAACACTGCTCAGCACCGCCACCGACCAGTCCTGTTTTTATGGCTACATGGCGGCTACGCTGGCTCGCCCGTGCTCCGTCTCGATTATGGCTTCAGCCGCGCAGCCACCTCAGCATCGCTCTTCAGTACCCTTCCCCCGCCTCGCTTGAAGTGCAGACAGTCCCGTACCCAGACACGGCCGTATTTGAACCCATGTCGGACGAATACGCATCCGTCGCCGCGTCCGGCGCACGTCCGTTCACTCCACTCAGCTCTTCCGAGACCCTCGCCTCCCTCGTCCTCAAGGGCAACTTCCAGACAGCGGAGTCGCTCCGCAAGGAGATGACATACCACCACATACCCATCCCGCATGACGTTCTCTATCTCCGCGCTGCCCTCCACGCGATCACCGAGCGCCGCCCAAAGGGGTCTGCAAGGGGGCGCTTGGACGCATTCGAGGCCTGGTTGTCGCTTGCACCCGACCGCCACGAGCAATGGCAGTCGTTCAACGACATCCGACTGAGACTCTTCCGGTCCATGGACCATCTCAGTCTCATGTTTGCCTATCGTTTCGGTGTCGTACTCGCCTCCAAGGGGTATTATCATGGAAACGCAGCCATGCAGGTCGTGTCCATACTCGCGCGTTATGCCCGGCTCTCCGTCGTGGAGAGGTATTTGCGTGAAATAGAGGATGCGTCCCGGGATTATCATATGAAGAGGGGCATGGATCCGCCGTCGGACTTGCTTGCTGGCGCATACAATCTTGCCGTCAGGACGGCCGCACTGGGAGGAAAGGACGAAGCTGCACTCGGTCTCATCTCTATGGCACAGTCGCGTGGAATCAACATACCCGATTTCACTTTGAACATCGTCGCCAAGCACGCTCTAGATCGGCAGATGGCTATTGACCAGATCCAGGCTGCACACCCTTCGTGGGTTATGGAGGATACTGACACCTACTCCACTGGCGCTGAATCTGAGACGGTCTTTGCGGAACACACGCCTGACGTCGCGACGCTAGCAGCTCGTCTTCGCTCGCTACGCACCGCGCTCAGATCACCTTCCCCACCTTCTCCTCACGCCCTGCAGAGTTTCATAGCTTCATACCAGGCCCTCGGCCGCACCCGCGCGCTCAAGCTCCTCCGCTCCCTTGCGTACCGTCACTCGCCGAAATCAATGTCTGCCTGGGCGTTCACCGAGATGCTCCACCACCGCTCCCGACGCGAGCACATCCACGTTCTCTCTGCTTTTTCACAGCATTTCCACCCGGTCGGTGTCCCGCGGAAAACGATGCTGTCACTCATCCGTGGAACGCGGGGGAAACAAGCCCGGAAAGAACTCGTCCGAAGATGGGTGGTCGCCCCTTGCCCGATGTCCGCAAAACTTTGGCCATCTGCGTATCACACTGCGGTCGTCTGGGAAGCGATCGTCGCCTTGTCCCCAAAGGCGGAGAAAGAGCGGTTGTACGCCCTCTTGTGCGCACTCGTCCGACAGAGCCAGCGGCGAGACCGGTCCGATGGTTCCATGCCAGAGCCAGACGCCGACCCGCCGAAGGTGGTGCTGCCCCCGGACGCATTCGATGGTGCGCACTTTTCGCCGTTTGTGTCGGCGTGGGCGCGGAGCAATCCTGTCCGGGCGGCGGGCATCCTGCGGGACATGGTCCATCTCGGGATCGAGCCCTCGTTGATCCAGTGGAGTATACTCGCGCGCGGGTATGCGCAGCACGGCGACCCGGACATTGCGTTGGGCATCTTGGACCGGCTGACGGACTTGGCGCGGGGACGCATGGGTGTAGGGAGCAGCGCAGGCGGTGTAACGGGGAATCTGTCGGACAAGCTCTTAGGGGCTCATACAAACGTGCTGCGCGGGTTCGCCATTGCGGGCGACGTGCAGCGCGCGCGCGAGGTCGAGAAGCGCCTGGTGGACGGATGGGGGTACCGGGCCGGAGACAGACCTGCGACGGACGCGAGTATCACGCTGTTGCGAAGCCTCGAAGAGAGACTTGCTCTCCATCATGAACCGTGCGTGATTTCCACCGCTTACAGCGGCTCGTGATAACGCTTGATTTCTTTTCCCAAGATGACGGTCTCGACTCTGAGGGGTTCCTGTGCAGTCATGCTACCGCAGCACCTCAACTGTCAAATATGGGTGGTCGCGCCCAAGTAACTTGGCGCGAGCGGATCTCAACCTCTGACCTGAGACACTTCGTGGCGTGGCATTTCGCGTTTCACATCTACATCTGTCCTGCGGATTCCGTGTGGACGCGTCACATTAGTGGTCCCACGGACGAGTGGTTCCCGATTCTAAGGTGGTGACGAACTTTGATGCTGCGCAACGTGCGAGGTTCACGTACATAGAAGGAATAGTAAGGGGGCTAAACGTGGATGAAACGACTGAAAGCATTAAAATGATGTGAGACAATATCATAGAGGTCCATTCCAGTCAAGAGAACATCTGTCCAAGGGTGCAAAATGCAAGGTGAATCATATAGACAAGTACGAAGAATGTGGTGCTACTGTTTGGGAGAATGACCCTATATTTATGTATCAGGAAACGATAGCTAGCTGTTCAAGAACATTAAGATAATTACGGAGGGCGAAAGGTCACCGGTCAACATCGAGGAAAGATCTGGAAGGATATAATTGGTATTGGTCGAGGTAAAACGCCAATTTGGCTGCGCAGCCCAACAAAACGCAGGAAAAAGAGCGCAGGACAATTTTGTACAGGAACAAAAAAAAAAGGTTCACATAGCAACCAACAACTCAAGGATCCTTTCGAAGGTTAGTGTACGCGGGAGGAAGTTCAATTGTTTCCGTTGTAGCTTCTTGGGCGCTACTTGGGCCAGCATCTTCATGCTGGACGATATTGACCGCTCTTAGCTGCCTCGACATGCCTGACTTGCGCGAACCGACCGGGCTCGTTGCAATGCTGAGTGGCAGAAGACCAGCCTCGAGTTCAGGCGTTGTAGAACGAGGGTCTGACAACGACGTCACCCCGGACTGACGCCGAGCTGAGGTTCCGTGAGGCGAGCCGGTGAGGGAGTCGGACAGCACAGCAGAACCTGCCATGGATAGTCGAACGCCAGCTTCATGTGCAGAGAAAGATGATATCGTAGGTGCCGTGACAAGATAAGGGTCGGGTTGCAGGTATGGCGGAGGCTGATAGTTGGAAGGTGGTTCGTTGTCGTCTGGATCGCCGTGTAGAAGATTGACGGGCCTCTCCTTCTGAGCCTGAGGCGCGGTCTTGCGGCGAATAACATAAAACGCGGCGAGTCCCAAGATAACGATCGCCGCAAGCCCACCGATGACACCGCCTGATCGGCGGAGGTTATACGGCTGAGATCGGAAAGAGGTTGGGATCACTTACCTACTATGGCGCCTGTATTGTTAGAACTAGATATGAAAACGATGGGTGTAAGATGCGGTAGTTCTGAGTGGATCAAAAGGCCATGGACACCAACCTATCGCTGCCTCCACTCGTCGTTCCGCCATTGGAATTGGTGGGATAAGCGCCACCAGCGGGGGGTCCGGCAGTAGATGAAGGAGAATTGCTAGTGACACACGAAGTATTCGGGTACAGGCCGGCAGAGACGTCGTATAGTGAACTGCCACCCGTTCCGAGACCGCGGTCATCCCCAGCGATCACCAGGAGAGTCGTGCCAGCGCGAACAGTAGGTATCCATTGGAAACCGGTTCCCATATCGGTCATATTGGTGATAGCGCCCGATGGTATCGAGAACGACTCTCCTCCAGGAATGACACCTTGGAAGGTCACGTTGCTGGACATGGGGAGAGCTGGTTAGCATGAACACCTAGCGGAAATGTTCTGAAAATACCCTTGTACTTGAGATGCTTCCCACCACAACCTGCTTGGACTACATTGAACGACTTGATTTGGAGGGTTGATGTTATAGGGGAAATCGAGGGAGATTGTCTGGGATGCGTTGAAGCAAGTGGAGTCTGTAGTGTTCAGCACGGTCGCGGCTACACTAGTACCGCCAGAACCGAAGCCTGAGTTATCGCTGACCTAGAGACGAGAGGAGCCGAGTGAGCACAGGCATGGATGACTGCGGATGAAAGGATCGATGCATGCCCCAGAAGTCGGCGATGGGGTAGTTGGAATAAGAGGGGAGACGTACGACTGCGACGAACTGGGAGTTCGCAGGGTATTTGAGTTGAAAACTGAGAGAGGTAGCATCCCCAGGAAACTGTTCTGATACGATCGTGCGGACTTCGACGTTATTTGGAAGCGGCGTGGGGCCATAGGGGATGATCAGGACGTTATAGGGTGGCTGACCCGAGCCAGATATTTGGAGGGAAAGGTTGCCACATTGCTGAGGTTGGCTCGTGAACGTGAACGAGTAGCCAGCGACCACGGGGACGGAGAGGGCGGCAGAAAAGGCGATCGGAGCGACGGAAGGGAAGCGGGGCATGTTCTATGGACAACCCAGGGCGGGTCAGAGATTAGTTTAGCATTCGTATGGACGAGGGGAAAAGGACAAGACGCGGAAACGCTCTGCTGGACTCGCGACCGCGCCGGCTGGCTGCCGAGGCCAAAATAGACTCGACCCAGCGAAAACATCAGTTCCTAACTACCATACTGCATCGGTTCAGATGGTGCGCAAATCAGCTTCCAGATCCACCACACCCCTCACGAACGTCGGTGACCGGGCAAGAAGGCAACTGCACCACCACCGCCAGGCTTGCCACCAGTCTATCGCTTCCCACGCCACCGATCGCTCGGCGGCCCGCGGACTGAGGTCAACGATGAGCTCGCCTGACTGCAGAGCTAGGCGGCACGAGGGGACCGTGCAGTGGACAGACGGGCCAGTGGTCGCCCGACTGGCAACCATCAGGTCCGCATCGGATGCTTTGATGCCTGCGAGGGACACTTTATGGGTTGGTGGTGTGCTGACGATCTCGACCTTCTTGCATGCCAAAAGCGGAGTTGGAGTAACCGCTATCAGTGCAGCCTGGCATTTGCCTTCAACTCCCGCCCGCCCTCAGGCTGCCATCCTACTCTTACCGTCTACTTTTCGCAGGACATCACTATCGACGACCACTCAGGTCACCCATATTTCCTAATCTCACCCATATCTACGATGGCCTCCATCACCGACACACCACCCAAGGCGCCGCCCATCAAGTACAATGCCCACTTGGGAACCCGCTGGCAAAAGGAAAAGGCCGCCGCTGGTGTCGGCGCTTTCGATTTTCCCGAGGACCCCAGGTACATCGGTCAATGGATTATTGGCGAATGCGTTGGCAAGGGCGCCAGTGGACGCGTCCGCATTGCAAAACATCGTCGTACAGGTCAACTCGCCGCTGTGAAAATACTCCCGCTCCAGCCACTCATGAACTCCCGTGCTTCCTTGGCGACCCACCTGGCCAAATCCGAGAAACAGCGTCTTGGAATCGATAGGGAGATCATCATGATGAAGCTCATGAATCATCCCAACATTCTACGCATTTACGACGTCTTCGAAGGCGAAAACGAGCTTTATCTTGTGCTCGAATACGTCGAGGGTGGCGAGCTCTTCGATTTCCTCGTTAACCGCGGTCGGCTCCCACCCCTCGATGCTCTGGCCTTTTTCAAGCAAATCGTCTGTGGCCTCAACTATGCCCATACATTTTCCATCATTCACCGCGACCTCAAGCCAGAGAATATACTGATACATTCTCTCAATCCTCCCTTGATCAAACTGGCAGACTGGGGAATGGCTGCCTTCGCACCCCCGGCTCTCCAACTCGAAACAAGCTGTGGCAGCCCCCATTACGCCAGTCCTGAGATCGTGAACGGTATGAAATACAGGGGAAACGCGACTGACATCTGGAGCTGTGGTGTGATCCTCTTTGCCCTCCTCACCGGGAGACTCCCTTTTGATGACAAGAATGTACGAACTCTCCTCGCTAAAGTCAAGACCGGTAGGTATGAGGTGCCCGCGTATGTTGATCCTCTGGCCAAGGACCTCTTGTCTCGGATGCTTGTTGTCGATGTCAACGAAAGGATCACGGTGAGAGAGCCTCATATTCGTCTTTGTTTCCTTCACAGCCATTCGCAGATTCCTGAGATCATTGCACACCCCTGGTTCAATAAGATAACTCCCGGTATCATCTGCGTACCAGCACCCTCCGTCACCGAACTAGCGAAACCCCTGGCGTCCGAAGCCCATATCGACGAAGAGCTGCTGGAATCACTGTGCGTTATCTGGGGCAAGCACGCCGACGTCGAGAACATCAAGGCTGATCTCTTGAGTCCGCAAGGAGAGGGCACACTCGCCAAAGCGTTTTACTTTCTTCTGCACGAGTACAGGGAACAAACACTCAAGGACCATGGTATTATTCTCGATCTTGACGAGGCACAGGTCAATCTATCCGGAAAGGTGATCACCAAACAATATAGGTCACCTCCCCAGAAGCGGCCTGACAGGCTCGAGCCGGACATCTCGCTCCGTTATAGGCGACTGCATACAAACCGGGATGCCCCGCCACCACCTCGATCTCCTTCTCCGAATCTTCTCACGACATACGCTTGTCCGCCTACTTCGATATCTCGATCACGAACGCCATCTCCTGTGGGTCCTCGGCCCCCAAAGCCACGACCGATATCGTCACCGGTTGCTGAGATCCCAACACGCCATAAGAGCATGTCTATTAAACCTGTCGCTACAACTCTTCCCAGTGCGCACGCTGAACTTGCGCGGGCCCGTTCATCCACGGTGACAATGCTCCCTCCGCGGATCGCCCAGGATTCACACAATTACCACGCGCACAATCAACAAATGTACCTGCCGATGCATATTCCTGGATCCCCTCCCACGGCTCTTGGCCCAGTTCCGCGGATGGCGCCATTGGCGGTTCCAACTGCATGGTTCCCTGTCTCGTCATATTCCCCTCATTCTGCGGGACCAGTTGTAAGTCCGAACATTGCTCGTGCCGGCCCCATGTCCGCGGTACGACGTATGGGTGTCAGCGAAATGCGGCCGACTCATTCATCGTTCTCCGGAGAACGAGATGCAGTGTTGGACGTTGATCCTGCAAGGCAGGCTTCTAATCAGTTTGATACAACGTTGACATATCACCGGAATGATCGCTATGGTGCAGAGGGACGATCTACTGTTCAAGTCTATCGACAGGATATGATACCCCCAGTCGACCAACCACGGTACTCTCAAGCGTTGATGCGCCATGTCACTATGCCGATTTCACCAGAAGATGCTCATCAGTCTGGAAAGGATCAAGCAGACAAAGAAAATAGTGAGCACTACGAGGGAAAATACCCGCATCAAGAAAACGATTCAGCGTATCTCTCTGGAGGGCTCTCCATGAAGCCGCGTGGCGGAGGCAAGGTCGGGAAAGAACTTCGGAATAGCTTACAAGGCGTCGAACTCTTGAAGCGAGATGGCAAGGAGCGAGAGAGGGATAGGAAACCCAAGAGTAAGCGTGCTGGTTTGGTTTCTCAATGGGACCAACCCGTCATCTCCCTTTGCAGCGTCACCGCTAGATCTGCATCCAAGCACATTGAATCCAAAGCATTCTACGGTAGGCTCCCCGACTCAGCCAACACCGCCTGGCATGCCATCTATCTTGTCTTCTCCAGTTGGTGAATTCAAAGGGTGGTTTTCTAACCTGTTTAACTGGAGAGCACACACGTACGTACTTTACTCTACGAACAACCTCACTGCGACGCGTACGGAGACGATTCGCATTCTCGAGCAACTGGGAATTACAATCGCGCCTGAGGACCCAGACGGTATGCATGCTCTCGGTGGCGGAGCTGTGGGCGTATTGCGCTGTAGGACCAACGAGGTCATCGATGGGACTACTGGTGCAGTTGTCCAGAAACACGTGCGTTTTCGAGTCGAGTTCTCGGTGAGCTCGACGCCGGTGGGTGTCACGCCGACCATGGGCATGGGCACGGGTACTGGCGCTGCGGCGCAGATTGGTGGCACGCCCACCTCGCCCACCGGCGTGTCTTCGTCACTGATGTCGCCTCGGCACGCTCTGGGAAAACAGGCGACAGTACTTGGCTATGCGTGTGCGATCGTGTTGGTGCAAGAGAAAGGGTCGCTGTCGACGTTTAGGGCAGTGTGTCGATGGTTGAGAGAAGAGTGGACGCTGGACGCGCTCGCAAGCCCGCCTGGGATCAACGCGGGCGGACAGGTCGGGTTCTTGGAGCAGCAGCAACAATATCAAGGGCAGGGGTTGTTACAGAAGAGGGGGGCGGTGTTGTAGAGCACTGTACTTGGAAGACGTGCGCGCGAGTCGGGTTTCATGCGATTGTGACTGTTTACTACTACAGTACTGGTAAGATGGCAATTGAAAACATCCTACTACCCTTTCCAAAAACCATGCCGCCTCACTAGCACCCGGTCCCCCCCCAGCACATACGATGAAATGGTCGAACACGGATGAGGGACACTAAGGCTCGTATTCTACCAGTGGGGTAAAGGTAGTAAGCTATCTCAGGCTCCCAGGGGAATGGAGGTATCCAGATAGGCTTACCTGAAGTAAGCGTTGCATCCACCAACAAGTCCTCGAGTTTGGTCGATCTTGGTCGTCAGCATGGGCTAGATAGAGGGCTTCCCGCAATTGCTCTGCTAGAGAACCTATTCTAAGAAGGAAGTGTTCCACAATAACAATGTCCCCCCCCCCGAGTATGACAAAATAAACAGGTGGGTGTCCGTCAGTACTGTCTCAAGGTCACAAGTTGCTAATCCGTCGGGTATCGGAGGGGTCGTACGCCAACGAGCTATATTGACTCTCGTACTGTGAATTTCCACTCAAGAGACTATATCGATCGCAACAAGAAGTTTCTGGTATGTTTCACCAAGGCCGACCGATAGATTGTTGAGAGTATCTCGAACCGAAGGTAGCATGCGTCCTCTCCATCTTGAGGTCATTTCCAAGGTCTCTGAACCGTCTGCAGGAACCCGGTTCCAATATCCATTGACACTGCTTTTTCCATTCTATCCACCGAGATCGAAAGGAGCCCTTGGAATCTATCCTTTATGATTTGACGGGTTGGTTAATGAGGAAAGGTCTCATCCCACCCTTGCTCAAGGTGAGAAGACCGTCAAGAAGTTCCTCTATGTTTTTGTACTCGCCCAGAGCATAAATAACCGGCTAATCATCGAGGTCCTTCGCTGCCTCGGACACAAAACAAGTGTTTGGCATTCTCATAATTCAATAGCGTTGTGCACGAGTTGGTTGGAGTTGTTGAGCACTCACCAAACATCCGTCGTCATCAAGAAATTTCTCCGCGAGTCAGAGAGTGGCCGCACCAATCTTGTCTTCCTGGGTGACGAGCAAAGTGTAGTTGTAAAGTTAGAGATGGCATTCGATTCAGCAGCAATATATATCCTCTGCATCTCTTTCTTTAGCCGAAAGTCAGGATTGGATATGCATGCGTGTGGAATACTCTGCCGCGGCGTCGACGATGCAATGAGCCACGGATGCAATCTCAACGACGATCCCCTTCGCCAATTCCATCGTCACTTGCGAGTGGGAGCAGGCGTTCGCTGATGACACGTGACCAGATGGTCCTCGTGACGTTATCCCATTTTGGAGGGTGTCTCTTGCTCAGTGACCATAGTTGACCTTCGGGGAAGTTCCGATGGCAATCAGGGCGACTACCAGATTGCCACCGCTCTCACATTCGGTCCACAGGAGATCTTTGGCATCGCTCGCAACTATGAGCAGACTTTCCGTCGACGACCTCAACCCTGCCATCCGCAACGTCCAGTATGCTGTCCGAGGCGAGCTCGCCATCAAGGCTGAGCAGTACCGCGTCAAGCTTCAGCAGAATCCCATTTCCAGTGGGCTCCCTTTCAACCAAATCATCTCCTCAAACATTGGGAATCCGCAACAAAAGGGTCTCGATCAACCTCCGCTCACCTTCGTCAGGCAGGTATGTCTACCTTGTCTCCTGTCCTCGCTACCGGGGCGCGATCTCTTGCGATCTCTCCGTTCACTCTCTCTCATAGGTTGCCGCATTAATGGAGTACAGGGAACTCAAGAGTCTTGTTCCCTATGTTTTCCCACAGGACGTCATTGCTCGTGCCGATGAGCTATGGGAAGAAATTGGCTCTATCGGCGCATACTCTCATTCTCAGGGTGTCCCACTCATCCGCAAGCACGTCGCTGAATTTATCCAGGGTCCGTTACATTTCCTTACACCGTTGTAGTAACTTCCCACCTGAACATGTCTTCCGCGTGTAGCCCGGGACGGGCATGCGGCACATCCTGATCATATTTTCCTCACTGGCGGGGCTTCCGCAGGTGTATCACTCCTTATCTCAATGCTCATCTCCGAACCCGGCAAGTCGGGAATCCTTATTCCTATCCCACAATACCCCCTATATACCGCAACCCTCGCCCAGTTTTCCGGAGTGCCCATTCCCTATTACCTTGACGAGGCTAAAGAGTGGAGTACTTCTGTCCACGAAATCAGGTCGCTTCTTGAGAAAACGCGCCAAGAGGGCAAAACTCAGCCAAAAGCTCTTGTGATCATCAATCCTGGCAACCCAACTGGCGCTCTTCTCGACAGGGAAACACAAGAGGAGATCGTCGATCTTTGCGGGCAATACAACCTTGTCCTCCTCGCTGACGAAGTGTACCAGACGAACCTTCACCGCAAAGACACACACCCATTCACGTCGTTCAAAAAGGTTGTCGTCGAGTCCGGCAAGGATGTCGCCCTCGTGTCCTTCCACTCTATCTCCAAGGGCGTGTTCGGAGAATGCGGCAGACGCGGCGGTTACTTTGAATGCACCAATATAGGCGACGATGTCATCGCCATGATGTACAAGATGGTCAGCGTTGGCCTCTGTCCTCCTCTTCAAGGGCAGATTGGTGTTGACTGCATGGTCCGCCCTCCGAAGGAAGGGGATGAGAGTTATTCGCTTTGGAAGAAGGAGACTGACACTATCCACAATGTTCTTGCTCAACGCACACGCCAAATGGTTGCCACCCTCAATGCCGTGGAGGGCGTTAGCTGCGTTGACTCTCCCGGAGCCTTGTACCTATATCCTCAGATCCAGTTATCTGACAAGGCGATCGTGGCAGCCAAAGCAGCGGGTAAAGAACCGGATGCATTCTACGCCCTCGCGCTACTTGACGCGACTGGCATCTGCGTTGTCCCAGGGTCTGGGTTCGGACAGAAGGAAGGAGAGTATCACTACCGGCTGACGTGCTTGTGCCCTGGTGTAGAAGAGTACGTGGGCAAGCTCGTCAAGTTCCATCAAGATTTTACCAAGAAGTACCCTCATGCTTGATATACCTTTTGCTCTCTTGTTTTCTTGGCTGCATACGTACGCATTAGTTATGCGCTAGAACTGCTCGACTGTGCATCACATCACACTATTACTAGCTAGAACATTGGCTGTAATTTATCGTGGAGATGAAGCGTCTCGCTCAACTTTGCATTTCATGTTGGTTCCACCACCACCGCCATCGTCGCTTGCCCACCGCGAGTCGATTGCTCGTCTGCTCACACCCTTGCGCCGTGCCCGTCCTACCGTCGCATACTACAAGCTTGCTGCGCACCGCATACCAACCTTGTGGACGTTGTACCGCGGCCTTCAGAGGCATGCCGAGCGTGACAACGTAGGTTGGCACTACCACTCGCGTCCCGCTCGTGGGTTAACGCGGGATCTCAGCTGAAATGGCGAATACGCACACTCTTTGAAGCGAAGAGACATATAATTCAGGCGCACATTGCGAAGGCGCGTCTCGTTCGAGCATATCAAGTGAGTGTCTGGGAACTTGTCACGACAGACACCCCTTCTTACAAAACTCTTGCGTAGTGGCTCGACATGTTCACACGTGCAAAGCAGGGCGATGCGTATCTCCAGGCAGTCCTCGATAGATACGACCGCATGATCGCCAACAAGCGCGAGAGGAGAGAGTTTGGTCGACTCGTCCGGGAGGCGTTGGTATGTTGACGCCTTTCCGGACTCTTGTTCACTGTACTAATGCTGCTTGACGCTACACGACGGACAGGAGGAGCAGGCACGCCTGCGTACACGCACCATCTTCAAAGGCTCCTTCATTCGCCCAACGTTTAGCAATAGGCTTCTGCCGCGGCTGGTCCCCCAACCAGTCAACATCTCGTGCATGATTCACAAACGGCGCCGCGGCAGAGAGCGGCGGTATGAACAATCCATAGAACTCACGGGATGGCTCAAAGACCTCGAGATGGAGAGTGCGTTCGAGAGGCAACTGCATCGTCTAGGAGAGCGTTTTGAGCCCGCGTTCAGCGACGACCTGCATGCCTGGCGTACGTGTGTCGAACGTGCGCTGCTCGATGCCTCGTGCATGCTGACGGGGAAGCGTTGCAGTGCAGCCCTTGCGGGACAAGCTACGGATCATGCAAACGGCAAATCAGAACGACTACGATCGGCTGTACGCTGACTATCCACCGTCGCTCCTCCTTGGGGGCGTTCGTGCGCGCCGAGCAAAGATTCGGTACAAGACGCGCTTGCACGCGCGCGAGCGGGCCGGGGAAGTATTTCCATCCACACTTGCACGCATGCGGCAGGGCCCGCCCGCACACATTCTCGCTAAGATGACACCCGAGGAGCGGCGGGTGGACAAGATCGTGCGGAGTCCTAGTGAGGCTGGTTACACGGCGACGGTAAAGCTGCGTATGGGGAGGACATTGAAGGACAAGGGACTATGGAGATTGGAGGATGGGAAGGAAGAGGATCGGGAACGGCTCGAAAGATTGGAGGACGCGGTGCGAAAGGAGAACCTGCGCAGACGGTCAGTGAGCGTGGAGGGAACAAGAGAGGAAAGCCAGAGCCGGAGTTGACGGACTCGAGGTATGTCCTAATTTTTCTAATGGCAGGCTTGGCCACGGTTCTAAATGGCTGCTTTCGCCAAGAAACGATGGTCTGGCACATTACGGTCCCGTGCGCCTCGTAAGTTTGGCGATCGATCGAACATCCGGGTCAATATGGGATCTCCTGACCGGCTGCTGCCTTTCACAACCCGGGGGGAAGCCAAACCAAGTATCTCTATATCTGAGTTAAACGTGATAACCATCTTGCTGTACAGCGCAGTATCGCTTACGGTGTGAGTGGATCAAGTTACGACGTTTTCGGGGCTATGCGCGTCCAGTTGCGGTTTTGCTGGATGGTAGCTCCGTTTCCTCTGCATGAGATGCATGGCGAAACACCATCCGCTTTTCCAGAGAATTTTGGGCGTCCGGTGCAGCACACGCGCTGGCGTGCATGCCCATACCTAAATATGTACTACCGACTCTAGTTATACCCCCCCACCAGAGTAGTTACCAGGAAAGGAAGCTCGCTTGAGATATCTCCGCCTAACCGAGGTTTCTGCAACGAGCCGACCGTAATACGGGCTAAAGCCATGGCATCCCTCATCGCCATCCTTGACATCAAGGGGAAGCCGCTCATACAACGCTCTTACAAGGACGATGTACCACCATCGTACATCGAACGCTTCCTCCCGCTCGTGCTCGACATCGAAGAAGAAGGCCAACAGGTGACACCTTGCTTCTCGAGTCAGGGTGTCAATTACATGCACATTCGGCATTCAAACTTGTATCGTGCGTACCCTGGTTCTCCGTTGCGTACTTCTGGGTTTCACTGATGGGCTGGCTCGTCAAGTCCTCGCATTGTCGAAACGAAACTCCAACGCGGCCGAGATCATCATATTCTTGCATAGGTTAACACAGGTCCTCGTGGAATATTTCAAGGAGTTGGAGGAAGAGTCAATACGAGACAACTTTGTGATCATCTACGAGCTCATGGACGAGATGATGGATTTCGGCTACCCACAGACCACGGAGAGCAAGATCTTGCAAGAGTCCGTGTACATGTGTTCTGCTCGGGATTGGTGCTGACCATCAATGATAGATACATCACCCAAGAGTCGCACAAGCTCGAGATTCAAGTTCGACCGCCGATGGCAGTCACAAACGCAGTCTCGTGGCGAACAGAGGGCATCCGATACCGCAAGAACGAGGTTTTCCTTGACGTTATCGAGAGTGTCAATCTTCTGGTACGTGCCACTGTGTATACTCTGTCTCCCGAGGCGACTGCTTGCACCGCTCACGCCAATCTGCATTCCCAATCTCGTTCTTTTGAACTCAGGTGAACGCCAACGGAAATGTCGTCCGATCCGAGATTCTGGGCGCAGTCAAAATGAAGTGCTATTTGTCTGGCATGCCGGAATTAAGGCTAGGCCTCAACGACAAAGTCATGTTTGAAAACACGGGTCGATGTGCGTCCTCCACCTGGTCCTCGCGTGAACGTCATGACGTACAGGACCTCAGCGTCGCGAGGCAAAGCCATCGAAATGGAAGACGTCAAGTTCCACCAATGCGTCCGTCTATCTCGGTTCGAGAACGACCGCACCATATCCTTCATACCGCCAGACGGCGAGTTCGAACTCATGTCCTACCGACTGTCCACGCCCGTGAAGCCGCTCATTTGGGTCGAAGCTGCCGTGGAAAGTCACAGGGGGTCAAGGGTGGAATACATCGTGAAATGCAAGGCCCAGTTCAAAAGGCGGAGTACGGCGAACAATGTGGAGATTTGGGTGCCTGTGCCCGACGACGCGGATACCCCCAAATTCAGGGTGAGTGCGGTGGCAATTTCAAGGGCAAGCGTCCACCTCGGCATTGCGAGTTTCTGATCATCCATGTTTGACAGGCGTCGACGGGGAGCGTTCAGTACGTCCCAGACAAGTCTGCGTTTGTATGGAAGATCAAGCAACTTGGGGGTGGCCGCGAGTACATGATACGAGCTCACTTTGGCCTTCCGAGTGTCAAGAGTGGTACGTCATCACCGTTCACTCCTATCAGAGCCACGGCGTCGGACTCTCGTTGACGTGCTGCCGTACTGCTTCAGACATCGAGGCTCCCACACGACCGCCACTCACGGTCAAGTTTGAGATTCCATACTTTACCGTATCGGGCATCCAAGTACGTTACCTGAAGATTGTCGAAAAGAGCGGGTACCAAGCGCTGCCCTGGGTGAGATATATCACGCAGAACGGAGACGATTATAGGTACGTTTCGACGAGCTTGGATATTTAATATAGCCGGTTCGCTGACCGAGTGGTCGTTTTTGCCAGCCTTCGGACGGCCCTGGAGAAGGGTAGTACACCGATCGTTCAGTCCATGTAGACACGCCATAATGAACGCCATGTTCTTACGGTATGGGAGCGATGCTGAAAGGGAATGCCAAATGGACTGCAAGACGTCGTTGCTGCGGCCGGACTGCAGCTGAGCACAACGTCGACTTGAGTATATCCCTTAGACAGTTATGCAGCTTGAAGGATGACGAATGGTCATTCACAATCTGGGCGATCTCGCGCCAAATGGATGTGTCGTGATACCCTCACATTGTATTGCAACTCTCGACATTAGGAGTCGTGAAATAATGTCGGGGAATACATTTGACTCGTCAGCATATTTGATGGATTGATGGCATGAACGTCCCAACTCGATGAGATCACCTACATTGTCATTCCGCCAAAATGGCGCAAATCAGCTTGAATAACACGACAGAACAAGACCTAGCCAGCTAGGGAACGATTGGGATATACGTCATGACGAACTTGTCCAACGGCATCGCGACACCGACAACCCCACCACCTTCACCGAATTCCCAGAATCCCCGTCGCCCCCTCTTCCTTTTTGCTTGCCGTCTTCTTTTTGCCCTTGATGTCCCTCGAGTCCCAAATCCGCCAAAACTTGAGGTTCTCGTCTCCGGCACCGGTCACGAGGACCTCCCCGTTGGGCGAGAGCGCCGAAAACAGCACGCGCGAGTCGTGGGCATCGCGAATCTCGAACAGTTTTGGCGTGGGCGTGGGCGTGGGCGTCGTCGTGCGCGACGACCCCGCACCCGAGCCAGCACCCGACCCCGAGCCAGACGAGGCGGACGAAGGGGGATACCCCCACCCAATGATGGCGTTCCCGGGAAACCCGTGGGTGCTTAGCAGCTCCTTGCGATCCACGCTCCAGTGGACGCCGGTCACCTGGGCTCCGGTGTGATACGTGTGCAACCTCGCGCCGGTGTTTATGTTCCAAATGTGGATGCAGGTGTCCGACGTCCCGCCCCCGCTCGCGAGCAGCGGGGACCAGGGCGAGAACGCGAGGGCCTTGACCGCGGCAGTGTGGTTGCGTTTCGTCCACTTGGGCGCCCCGCGCGTCTCGGAGCCGACGTCGCCGCCGCGGCCGTCCCAGAGGTTGACGACGTTGTCGTTGCCGCCGCTCGCGAGGACCTCGCCACCAGGGCTCCAACGCAAGCCGCAGACCTCGCCGGTATGTCCCTGGAGAGTCGCGACGGCGTGCCGTGGGACCCGGACGTCATGGTGCACGACGGAGCCGTTGGAATGGCCGGATGTCAAGACGTGGTTGAACCAGCTCAGACTGGCCACCTGGCCCGCGCTGCTCGCGTCCGAGCTGGGCGCCATGGTGCGCAGCTTTTGCGAGGCGGCCACGTCCCAGAGCTCGATTGCGCCAGTGCCAAGGCCGATGCCGATGTAGGCACCGTCGCCACTGAAGTCGACGCTGGCGACGTAGGTATCGTCGGGGGCGTCGCCGAGATGGGAGACGATGCCAGTGCTGGCAGCCCAGAGGTAGGTGCTTTCGCCAAGGGCGACACCGACGACGTTGGCCGCGCTCCATGAGACGAGGTTGAGGTAAAAGTCGTCGACCATGCCGGGCGCATCGAGGACGCGTTCTGGGGTGGTAGGCACGCGGCGAGACTTTGTAGAGGCGGTGCCGTTGGAGGAAGGGAGGACATCACGAGCGTAGAGCGGGCGGGCGATGTTGCGTTGGGCGGAGAGGAAGTTGGAGGAAGCGGCGGGGGGCGGCTCATGGTAGGCGAGGACGCGCTTGTTGAGGGGGACACCGGCTGCGTTGGCGAGACGGGCGGTGTGTCCTGGAGATGCGCCGGTGGCAGTGGTTGCGCCCGAGGAGAGGGAAGAGGGGAGGGCGGCATCCTCGCGTGCAGTGATGAAGCGGTCGGCGTGGGCGGAGGAGTGGGAGAGGGTGCGTTCGCGGGCGGAGGGCGTGGAGCGGGAACGCTTGAGCTCTGGACGGGGGGGGTGGTAGTCGTGGGAGACGACCTCGAGACGGGACTCGACGCCGCCCTTTCTGATCACGCCGGCGTTGGAAGGCGCGGGTGCGGGTGCAGCGGCCGAGGTGGCGCGCTTGATGGGGGAGGCGGGACGGGCGCGGACGAGGAAGGGGTTGGAGACATCGGCGGGATGGGCGGACCGCGGGCCGAGCGAGACGGCGTTGAGCTGGGCGACGATGGACGGCGTGAGCGGCGTCTTGGCATCGCTCCGGGACCGGAAGCGCGAGGGCGTCTTGGGCGGGTGCATCGCAGCGCTGCCCCGCCTCTGCCCGCTTTTTCACCTCCCCGTCACGTGTCTTGTCACGTGTCCTCGGCGCGACCGGTCAGCCCCCGGCCCATTCATAAGCCCGCGCGGACGGGGGCGGGCAGGGCCATGGCCCCATCACGCTCCTTCACCACGCTCCTTTGCATGCTCGTCTGCGCGCGCGCCGTGCCCGTCGCCGACGACAGCGACGACTGCTGGGAGCCCCCTGTCGACGTCCCAAGCTATCCCTCGGCGGCGGTCCTCGCGCCCCATCGCCACCTGCCAGCCCCGCATCCGTCCCCGACTCAGCACCCACACGCGACCTTGCCCGTGCCCCATCCACCCCGGACCCCTGTCATCCTTGGCACGACATTCGGCGTCTTGCTCGCCCTGCTTGCCTTGGCCTTCACCGCGCGCTACGTCATTCGCCGTCGCCGCCCCGGCGGAGGCCCTTTTGCGGACACGTCCGAACCCGGATTCAGTGCGCTGTTCCGATCCCGGCACAGGGCCGCCGCCTCCCAGAAACGCCTCTCCGACGAATCCTGGGTCTCCCCGACGCTCCCGACACTCGGGTCCCCGGGATCTCCGTTCTTGCATGATTTCGAGTGGTACCACTATGCAAGACGCAAGCTCGTCCCCGTCACCACCCCCGTCTGTACCCCGACAGAAACCGAGTTTGGTTCCCGTCTCGAGTTTGCCAGCGCCGACCCCAGCCCCGCAATCCCAGTCCCGCCCGTCCGGGTCCCTCTGCCGGTGTATGTCTCGCCGTTGTCGCCGTCGATCTCCTCGTCCGCCTCGCTTTCCCCCACGCCATCCACAGAGCCACTCAACCCGCCTTCTCCGAACGGACCGAACCCGGCCCGCCTCTCCCGCCTTCTCTCTTCCACTTTCGGGGACACCCGGTCCGACGCCCCCTCCCGGCCAACGACCATCCACCTCATCCAGACCGCACGCTCGTACGCCCAGGCCTACCGTCCCTCGAGCGCCACCTCGGCCTCGCTCTATTCCCCGCCTGGTTCCGCCGGTCGTCTCGACGGAATCCGGTCCAGAACCAGCTTCTACCCCGGCCCGGCGGCGAGAGACACGATTTCCACCGTGACGACCTCGGATACGGACATGGTCTGCACAGTCCCGCACCTGCTCCGCGGTGTGGCTGCGGCCTCTCCATTCGTTGATCTTGGCCACCCTGTCGCGCCGTCTGCAAGTGCATCCTCGTTCGCACACGCGCCCATAGGGACCATGGTGGGCTTGAAGTTGCGTCTGTCGGACGCGAGCGAGCATGCCCACTACCGTCAGCGCGAAAGGGAGCGCCACCGCCAGCGGCAGAGCGCGGACTCTTGCCAGTCGGTCACGGAGCCTGCTCGGAGCGGGTTCAAGCTGCGGGATTCGGAGAGCGTGTTGCACGAGATCGGATGGTAGTGCGTTGTAATTAGTGACAAACAAAGCCTGCGCGTGAAAGGGGGCTCGCAGTGACGAGATCGTTTGAGCGACCATGTCCGACGTCGCCTCCCTCCTCAGCGCCTCCCTCCAGCCACAGTCCAGAAAACAAGCAGAACAGCAGCTCAACCAGCTCACTGCACAGCCCGGGTTCCTTCCCCACCTCCTCGCGCTCATCCTCGACAGCGCACCCGACCGCGCCGTCCGTCTCGCAGGTGGCATCTACCTCAAAAATGTCGCAAAGCTCAGATGGGAGGAGGTCCGTCGCCGTGTGCCTTCGCGTCTTCTCGCTGACCTGCCTAGGATGTCGCGCCCCTTCCCGAGCAAGACAAGGCCGCCCTCCGCACTCAGCTCGTGCCAGCCATGATCACCCTCTCCCATCCCGCAGACAAGGGCATCCGCGCGCAGATCGCAGAGTCTGTTGCCCTCATCGCAGAACTCGACTTTCCCGCAAAGTGGCCCGATCTCATCGACGTGCGTCCTGTCTGTCTTGATCGCACCCATCTGACCCCCGCTTCAGCAACTCGTCCTCTCTCTCTCTCCTGCGGAATACAACATCAATCTCGGTGTCCTCCAGACTGCACACTCCATCTTTCGTCACTGGCGTTCTCAAGTCCGATCGGACGAGCTCTACACAGAGATCAACCTCGTCCTCGAGCGGTTCATCACACCTTTCCTCGATCTCTTTCGTCAGACCGCCACGCTCCTTTTGGGCTCCGCGCCGCCAAACGTCGATGTCGTTGCACAAGCGCAGATCCTGCTAGCTGAAATTTTCTATGATTTTACCTGCCATGATCTGCCACCTGCGATTGAGGACGCACACGAAGAGTTTTTCGCGCCGACGACGGGCTGGCTCCAGCGGTTTTTAACGTGGGACCCCCCAGAATTGCATAAAGACGTACGTACCGCGTTCTTTGACATCAAACGATCTAACGCGTTCTTCAGCCCGATGACGCCACACCGTCCCTTCCGGCGTGTCTCAAGACCGTCATCTTTGAAATCACGGAGGTGCGTGGCGTGATGCTACGTTGTGTGTCTGCTCAATCCACAATCAGCTCTACATCAAATTATACCCCGATCAGCTCTCCAAAACCCCCGCTATCGAAAGTTTTGTCCAAACCGTCTGGCAGCTCATTGGATCCAACAACCTCCCCAACGTCGCAGACGACAACGTACGTCATCCCGACGCATCGCTGATCAGTCCGCTCACGTGGCTAGCAGCTCGTCTCGCAAGCACTGCGATTTATCTCAACCGCCATTCGTTCGGGGTATTACAAATCGCTGTTTTCCTCGCGCGAAGTCATTTCCTCGCTCATCCAGGGCGTCGTCGTACCCAACGTCTCCCTCCGTTCTCACGAGCTCGAGCAGTTTGAAGACGACCCCCTCGAATTCATTCGTCTCGACCTTTCCCTTCCCTCTGGTGGAGGCGTGGCCGGTGTCGGAGCAAGCATGGGTGGAGAAGCAAGCACGCGACGGCAGGCGGCGGCGGACGTATTGCAGGCGCTCGTGGGGAGTGGCTATCGTATCGAAACCACGGAGATCGTTGGGACGTGGATACAGAGCGGGCTGGAAAATTATCAAAAGGATCGGGAGTCGAATTGGAGAGCCAAAGATTCCGCGGTGTACCTGTTGGGTGCGATCGCAACCGAGGCGTCGACGATGCAGGTGGGTCTCATCATGGTCTGTCTGGGCGAAAGCTGATGGAAGGGTAGCACGGTGTGACGTCCACCAACGCCCAAGTAGATGTGGTCAAGTTTTTCTCGGACCATGTGTTCCAGGATTTGCAGGCCGAACAGGGCACGGTCCATCCCATCCTCCAAGTCGACGCGATCCGCTTCCTCTTGACGTTCCGCAATCAGGCAGGTGGAGCTCCTGTGCCTTCTCACGCATGGACGGTTGACGATGTCTCGCACAGTTGACGAAAGAGCAGTTACTCGCCGTGTTACCCCTTCTCATCAAACACCTCACGTCAGATAATTTTGTCGCGTACACGTATGCTGCCATCACCATCGATCGCATCTTGTTTATAAAAAAGGGGGCGCAGTTGCTGTAGGTTACTGGTCTCTTTTCATACATGGTGTACTCATTCCTTGCAGGTTCACGCAAGCAGACGTGCATGATTTTGCTGCCGATTTATTGAGTGCGGTGCTCAGCAAGATTGAAGGCGCGGGTACGCCTGAAAAAGTGGCAGAGAACGATCATCTCATGAAATGTATGCGGGACCCTTCTCCCTCCATTCCATCGCTTACGTGGACCAGGCGCGATGCGCGTGATCGTGACGGCGCGTCAGACGCTAACGCCTGTTTACCAACAAGTACTCCAGCGTCTCGTCAGCATCCTTGGCACGATCTCCAAGAATCCGAGTAATCCCAACTTTGATCAGTACATTTTCGAGAGCATTGCAGCATTGATGCGGTGCGCCTGGAAATGACCCGCGTGAATGACCGTACTGACACATGGACAGCTTTGTCGTCCACGGTACACTGGAGACCCTGTCGACGTTCGAACAAGCCTTGTTTGGTCCATTTACATACATTCTTCAACAGGACATCGATCGTATGTTTCATTTCCTTCCCTCCTTTACCATGTTTACCGATTGAACGATCCAGAATACATTCCTTATGTTTTCCAAATTCTTGCTCAAATGCTTTCGTTACACGCCACCGGCGTCCCGAGCGAATATCGCGCTCTATTGCCCTTTTTGCTAACACCCGCCTGTTGGCAACAAAAGGGGAGCATTCCGGGTCTTGTGAAACTATTGCGTGCATTTTTGGCGCGGGACGCTCAAGAGATGGTTCGAGCGGGTCAGGTGGAAGGGGTGTTGGCCATCGTGCAGCAACGGTTGGTGCCGAGCAAGATGAACGACGGCTGGGGCTTCGAACTGTTGCAGGGCGTTGCGCGCGACGTGGATCCGTGAGTGGTGTGCGCGTGAGACAGGCATGACGGACTAACGCCTAGTGACAGTACCCAGTTGAAGTCGTACATGCGCCCACTCGTGATGACCTTGCTGACGCGAATGCAGACGAGCAAGACGGACAAATACGTGTATCATTTCACGCACTTTCTCTTGTACATGATGGCGATTGACGTGGCTGGGATGGGGCCTGATTATGTGATCGAGACTGTGGAGGAGATTCAGCCTCAGTGCGTCGTCGCGTCGCACGTCGTGCATGTGGCTGACCTCGCCCCCTTGCTAGGCTGTGGTCCCAGATTTTGACGGGGTTCGTGGTGCCACAGATACCCAAGATGCCGCACAAGGATCGCAAGGTGGTCGCGGTGGGACTGACGCGGATGTTGACGGAGAGCCGGGTGATGCTGTCGGCGCCCGCGTCACGCAGCTGGTGCGTCGTTCCCACTCGCGCTCGCGCGCACGCACGCTGACGTCCAAGCAGGCCAGCGGCGTTCATCGCCCTCGTCAAGCTATTTAGCGAGCCGCAGTACCTCGGAGGGAAGGACGACGAGACTGGCTCGGGTCTGACGGAGATCGACTACGAGGAGCAGACGGCGGGGTACCAGGCGGCGTATTCGCGGCTCGCAGCGTCGGAGAGCGCGCCGGTCGATCCGGTGGCGTATGTGGGCGACGTGCGGGCGTTTTTGGGACGGGCGCTCGGCGGGGCGGGGGTGCTGAGCAAGGAGGCGCTGATGGGATTTTTGGGTGCGTGCGAAGAGCCTGGTGTGCATCCGTTTTTGGAGGGGTTGGTGAGGGAGGGATATCTGGTCGTGTAGGGTAGTTTTACGACGGGTCATTTCCAAGTGTCTGCCCAAGAATGTGTGGACCAAACCCACGTACCCGTTGAATGACCGATGGGGCCGACAAATCGATGATGGATAGGTTGCTATAGCTGATCCTGTGCGACCTCTTACTATCTTTTGTTAAAATACCACTGACTTGCGGGGGCTCACAATTTGATTGCTCACCCTCCAACGCCATATAGACGATGCTCCCACCGCCACGACCCCTGCAGAGGAAGGGAAGCTTTGCGACAAGAGTTGTTCAGGTGCGTCATTCACTGGCACGTCAATTGTACATGAACACCCCATAACCAGCGCACTGAAAGAGGCGGATTCCCAGCCAGAGGAAATGCGCAAACATATACGCGCAGCGACGATCAAATCGTCACCATGTAGCCGAGGAGACGGTTGTTGAACGTGGAGATACATCTAGCTATGTCCTGCGTGAGGGAGGGAACTGTGGTGTCTCCATCCCTTACCTGAAGCTCCTGATTCACTCATTCAGGTCTTCTCTCCAATGCAACTTCGGAGCGACGTTTCAAGAACCAGAAGCATGGTCGAGTACCACTACAGGCAAACGCGATTCATTGAGAGCCATGTCACAACAGGTGGCACCAGGCATCTGCCAGCAACCGTCTCACAACCTTCTGTGACGGTGGTTGATGCGATAGGAAGGGAACACCTCATGACCTCGGAGCGATCCCGAGTTCTTGATGTACCCTTTGACAGTTCAAATATTACCATTGGTGAAGTTTGATATGGTGATGTTAGGTGACGGGTGCCATGCTGCAGTTCATCCTCAATCACTGCCCACTCGATGAAGCCGAGATTCAAAGGGGGTATATCGATATCGGAAATTATACGATTTCGTGACTTACGATGAAGTCAACGGGGATGTTATTTCATTGACAAGCGAAGGTGACATCTGGTCGAAATTGAAACCAGGGGCAAAGGTCGTTATGAGGGTCATTAAGGAAGAGGTAGTGGGTTCAGTTCTCACTGCAACGCAAGTGTCCCCGTGGAACATTGAATACCATCAAAACTAACACCGGACATCTTCGCACTGCATTACAACATGGTTGCACTATCTTGTGGTCAGTTGTCACCCTATACTTCTGAATATGTAAAGTGGGTAATGAACATCAACCAAAGTCAACGATGTGAGCAGTCGTTCCAGATTACACGCAATTTTCAATCAGGACTAGTAGCGAAGAACATTGGGCGTCAGCAAGAAATTGCTAGTAGTGATCTAAAGGCAGAGGCAAACTACCTTATCCGTAACTTCTTAGCCAGGCAGGTATGTACCAGATAAGACAAGCTAGCATAGCGATGTGTTGACATAAACAATATAATCTCTGTTCTTTAGGTTGTTGCAGTGCGTGTTGTAGTTGCCTATCCATTTCTTTTCCAAGGGCTGTCCCTGTCCCTGCACTGAAGGATGAAGAACCACTTTATAGATTTGGGACCCTTAGTGTCCACATACCAAGAACTTTCGAATGATGAAGATGGTCCTATGGTGTGCACTGTCACCCAGATCAATCACTCAGAGACATCTGGTCCATCCAGCTCTAATTGGGAATAGTCTACATGGACTGACGTCTGTGATTTTCATGTTACCTACCTTGTCCTACATATTTTCGGCTGTTTGCATGACCCAATCTCATAGCCACAGTTGCTATCATGCAGAAAATGGAGAAAGAGTGACAGGAAGGAGTGGAAACAGTGTATTTGGTTACATTTTTCTGGAACGTAACAGAGCGGGGACGGTACAAAGAGAGAAAACGACTCATACCCGTGACACGGGCGTGATTGGGCACGGGTTGACACCAGACGGACTTGATATGCGTGGCTCGGACCGGAACTCCTCCTGACATTGAGAAATAGGGAGGGAGTGTGGTGATGATGGACATTGTGGGTGCGTTTCGGACGGTGGACTGATCCCAAACCCGTCCACGGCGCTCGCAACAATGTTCGGGCAAGCGTACTACTCCATCCATGAAGTGGATTGGCATCGATCCGATACTGGGCACCACAGAAAAGAGAAACCCACCTCATCATTATCGATCAGCTCACGTAGCAAGAGGCGAGAATTCAGCCTAAGAAAAGACATTAGCGCCCATGTAAACTTGATAGACAGGAATGGATGATATTCACACACTCAGGAACGAGTTGAGGTAACCTGGGTGAGGTTTGCATCGATACGTCGTTAGGGGAATGCAAGTAGGGCACTTACAATGACTCATGAGGATGTACGGGACGAGGAATGCACCGTTGGATGGGCAGACGAGAAACTGACGACGGTCAGCAGGTTCGTCACATATGCATAAAAATAACCAACCAGCACGAGGAAGACGGTTACATCAACGCTATGCAAGAATTGTGGCAGCATGTCTCAGTATTACAGTAACTCGAGGTACCTTGTCAGTAGACCAACATTGATAACCAGAATAGTGAGCCGAGTGATGAGGCCACCTAACCTGACACACTCAGTCGGTGCTAGTCCATTCCCAGAGAAGAACGAAACATACCGCCCGATGCCTGTTCTTGATTTGTGAAACAAGTACGCCTGCGAGCCGGCGATGAGAAAATCGCAAGCAATGGAGGAGAGGTAAAAGATCAGTGCGGAGAGCTGAAACGCCAGAGTGTCAGGGGAAGAAATGTTATAATCGACGAAGGGCACTGACGTTGCTACCACCTGTACTCTGCCATCGCGGGGTTCTAACGCTACAATTGAGTTCTTGTTAGTGAGAGAGTGGGAGCGTAAGTGGCACACGCACGTCTCTGCCAACATAGCTTCATGCCTACGATAAGTGCGGATATAAGCTCGACGTCGTATGAAACATACCTGCTCCGCAAGCTGGACGAGTTTCGTTAGAACCATCCTGAACGGGTGACACAAGACTAACCCAATGCAATAAACGCCAACACGACCTAATTATACGAGTTTCCTTAGGCTGCGGAGCTCGTCCAACTATACGAGACTTACGATTGGAAAAGTCATTAGCCGGTTGCAAAAGCTCACTGGCTCCAAGGGGGGATCTATCACGTTTAGGCCGATGATTTGGTCCAAGTACTCACACCTCCAAATACGATGTGCGTATGTCCTGACAGGTGGCGAATGGCATCAAGATCATGCCGAAGAAAAGAGATATTCGCTGACAGTTGTACTCCAAACGCGATCACAGACTGAAAGCACCGAGTTCAACGTCGAATACGACTGACATGTGATGAGGGAACACGCTCACAGAAACGCCCATCGAGACCTAGTGACGTGGATATTGCCCGTCAAAAGAGGATGCACCAAGTTGCTGCATACAACGCACCTCGAATGACCTGTTTAACCCACGGTATGACTCAGCAAACCTCGACAGCGCAAAAAAGTCATACAGCGTGACATAACCCGACATGGCTGTATTCCCAGCCCAAATCACGGTGTATTGGTATATAGACGCAGACACGAGCACGATCTGCGCTGTGCCCAGGGTGCTGGGATACTGGTGAGGGCACGGGGCGAGTGTTTGTTGACATGGATGGATTACCTCAGGAACGCAACCTAGTAAGGTACGATGAAGTCGGAAATGACAGAAAGGAGGAAGACTGACCAAGGTCTTGGTGTAGTAGCTATCTTTGGGAAACGAATGAAAGTAGTACCATGTTTGCACCAGCGTGAGTCCATACAACCTGTAGAGGGTGAAGTGCCGCGAAAAGCAAGCAGGACGAGACGCACAAACTACAAAGAATGACACCTAGAACGGGTCAGTGGCGGGAGTTTGTGCAGCGATCGGACGTACCCAGGAAATGCGAAGCGATGAGGGGGATGGACATGGCGGGGACGGGGACGGGGACGGGGACGGGGGAGGGAAAGAAACGGGGCAGGTGATAAAGGCGTGCGATGGTACGCGCCGCGCTGTACGGCGCTGCTTCGACGATGGTGCAAGAACGTGTCGGCCGAGAATTAACGCAACAGCGACAGAACGAAGGCGGCGGATCACTCGCCGGGTCCCATCGAGATCACAGTCCGATCGGGCAACTCCATCGACAACCCCGGTGCACCTCCACGCCGCTGTGCTCCAAGGCGGCACGTTGGCGGTTCCAAGCACGCGAAGTGGGATGAGAAGCTTAGCGCTCGTCGCAAGCTTGTCCTGGACACGAGTGCACGTCCGCGATACGATCCCACTGTGTGCCAGGTGACCCAACAGCCCGAGACCCCTCGCGAGTGTACATGCTGCACCCCGGAACTCAACCACGAGGACTCGAGTTGCTGGAGGCGTGCAAGTTTGAAACCCAACGCCATGGACGTGGCCGCGTGGCGTGGCGTGTCGCAAGCAAACAACTTGAAGATGTCCCGAACTTGCGGCTCGGAGACAATCTCGAGTGTCGACGCCAGCTGGAGAGCGATTGCGGTATCCGCTACGTCCTGTTCCGAACCTGCGGTCAGTCCCATCATGCTCATGCCGTGGCTGAAACAATCACCTGAGTCGTGGCACCGTAGTGCACCCACACTCCGAACATCGGGTAATTCGTATGGACCCGACGGACGGTCTGCTGGCCCAGGCCCAACACTGGACACCCAATCTCTTCAGTATCTCGCTTAAGCTCTTCGAAATCGACATAGTCGACATCTGCGCAACAATGCCGGTCCGCTTGGTCTGCTTAAACAGATGTATTTGACGGTCGGCAATCGGTCTGACCAATGGAGGAGACGTTTAGCGCAGAGAAAACGTTTTCAGGGACAGAATGGGCACCATACATGTTCGCTGAATTCGGCTGCCAGGTCAATTGGAACATTTTGGTGGGAGATATCACCGCCTGAGCGTGTACATCTTCACTTCAGCCACTCACTTTACCCGCAAACTTCGTCAGCATTTCCCTGACCCCACCCGTGTACGAGCCTGATAATCAAGCACGAAGTAGGGCTCGCG
Source organism: Tylopilus vinaceipallidus (assembly GCA_038089215.1). Classification (NCBI taxonomy): domain Eukaryota; kingdom Fungi; phylum Basidiomycota; class Agaricomycetes; order Boletales; family Boletaceae; genus Tylopilus; species Tylopilus vinaceipallidus. The sequence continues at coordinate 56,090 of JBBPKK010000003.1, forward strand.
AGTATTTATCTTCGGTGAGTTTCTGTCCCGAATTTATGCACAGATCTCGACAACGCTCGTATTGAACCTCGCAGTCCAATGTCAATCGTCGGGGTACCACCGCCGAAGTAAAGCCTCTCCCCCACCAGATTTCTCTCTTTCTACTCGAAGGATCGCAGTTAGACGGTTTCGCCTTTGGTCAGCGACTCAGGGGATGACAGCTACCCCAAATCTGTAGCCCACTACCGGTGATGGACTAGCGCAACCTTGAACTAGATCAGGCAAAGCCGAGGGCGGATGAAACGTTTCCATACATACGCTCCTTGATTTGAAGACGGAGGGACTCGGGGCTCCACTCTCTGACATTGCCCTGACCACGCATTCTCTCCATTCACTCCCACACGACGGAACAATACGGTATGCCACGACGACACGAGGAAGCGAACGTTCAACAATCCCAGTAATACATTCCCTATTTATTTGTCTGCGAGTGAATTCCTTGCATGCTTTAGGATCCTCACATCTTTTCCCGAGCATCCCCATTCTCATAAGTTTCGTTCCTCGCTTTAGAACATGGCTAGAACGTCGGAGATATCGTTGGATGTGCCTGAGTTTACCCCGCAGAATCAAAATACAGAATCTCTGTATCAGGACAAACTACCCTCATCCCAGGATTTTCATGATATAACGTCGCTGATCAACGACCTCGTCGTACAGTGAGTCTACCCTACCTTTCGCAAGATCCTCCGTGGATCGCATTCATGGCAGGTCTGTTGGCGACGGCGCTCAGATGCGGAATCTGGGTGTCATGTTTAGAGACCTACGCGTCGTAGGACTTGATGTTGGCTCCACTGTGCAGCACAATTTGGCGTCCCTATTTTATCCATGGTCAATAGTGAAACACGTCTACAACTTGCGTCATCCCCCCGTTCACGACATCATCTCCGGTTTCGAAGGTGTCGTACTCCCGGGGGAGATGCTCCGTGCGTATACATCATCTGTCGTTTCCGTTCTAGCTTACGCCTATCTTGACAGTTGTTTTGGGTCGTCCAGGTTCGGGATGCACCACCTTCCTTAAAACGCTCGCCAACCATCGCCGGGAATACCACGAGATTCTTGGTGATGTTTTCTACGACTCGTTCATCTCCGAAGAGATCCAAAAACGCTACCGTGGCGACGTCGTTTACTGCCCCGAAGATGATGTCCACTTCCCAACGCTAACTGTTCGAGAAACACTCGAGTTTGCGTCCACGTTGAGGATCCCATGTTGCCAAGTGGACAGTCAGACGAGAAAAGCACATGCTACACATACGTCAGAATTATTTTTGCGGATTCTCGGACTAGAGCATGCCAGGGATACTGTCGTTGGGGATGCATCGCTCAGAGGCGTTTCTGGTGGTGAGAAGAAGCGAGTGTCCATCGGAGAAGTCTTGTCCGCTCGGGGCAAGCTTGTTTGTTGGGACAAGTGTGTGCCTTCCCACCTGCCAAAAAAATTGCTGCTGACTTGGGGTGCCCGTAGTTCGACGCGTGGCTTGGATTCGTCTACGGCGCTTGAGCTCATACAAGCCCTTCGCATCACGACAGACACAGCCAAGGTCACAACGATCGTTTCTATCTATCAAGCTGGGGAACAGTTGTTTGAGCTGTTTGATAAAGTATGCCTCATCTACGAGGGCAAGATGGCCTACTTCGGTCCTGCGAAAGAAGCAAAACAATATTTCATGAACATGGGGTACGAACCTCAGAACAGACAAACTACACCGGATTTCCTGGTAGCGTGTACGTACTGGACGGCTTTTCGTTGTCTTAACGGCTTACCATCCTCGTACAGCAACCGACCCCAACGGCAGGAAGATCCGTTATGAATCTGAAGGCATGATACCACGCGCAGCTGACGAGATGGCTGCCCATTTCAAAGCATCTGTCCACGGCCAGCTCAATCGTTTGTCGATAGATGCATACCATAGCCGTTATGTCAACAAGCCTGAACTCAAGGCGGCCTACGACAAGAGTGCCACAAGTGAACGCGCTCGGTATGCATTTGATAGCCAGTCTTACACTCTGTCGATACCTATGCAACTCCGCACGGTGATTCGCCGGCGGTGGCAAATATTGAAGGGTGACTTCGTCACGCAGGCAGTCCAATTGGGGTCTGTGTCTTATCGTACTGAACCGGCCAGATTTTTGAAAACTAATTTTTACGGGATACTATAGCTCGCAGGTTTTCCAGGCACTCTTCGTTGGGACTGTGTACCTCCGTATGGCCAACAATACAGGTAATTACTTTTCGCGGGGTAGTGTGCTCTACTTGTAGGGGTGTCTTGTGAAATTTTAGTACAAACGCGTTGATTGCTACCCTTGACAGCGCCCTTTTCTGTGGCTCTGTCTCCTCCTTGGCTGAAATTCCTGGTCTCTTCTCCCAGCGCATAATTGTTCTTCGTCAACAGAAAGGAGCTTTGTACTACCCTTTCGTAGAAGGCCTTGCTCACACCATCGTCGATATCCCTGTCACCTTCATATCTGTCGCTGTCTTGTCGCTCATATTGTACTTCTCGGTGGGTCTTCAAAAAACAACAGAACAGTTTTCGTGTGTTATTTATTCTCGATTCGCTAAAAACGTAACCTGATTCGCGCTTACCAGCCTGTTTTTTTTATTCACGTTTATCGTGTCGCTCGTGATGAAGGCGTGTTTTAGAACTATTGCTGCTTCATGCAGAAGTGAACCGGCTGCAGTCGCGGGGGCTGGAGTGCTACTTTTGATCCTAGCTCTGTATACAGGCTATGCTATCCCTCTAGCCGACGTCGTCGGGGTGTTCCGCTGGATGCGGAACGTCAACGTGGGTGCCAATGCATGACTTTCGTTTCGTTGGTATTAATGACGTGTTCCAACAGCCTCTGCAATTTGCGTTTGAATCTTTGATGGTCAATGAATTCCACACCATCAACGCAACGTGCACGACGTTCGTGCCATCGGGGCCTGGATACGAGAACGCCACGCTCGCGCACCAGGTTTGCGCCACCGTCGGCTCGCAACCCAGTATGGCCACGGTGTCTGGCGCTGCGTACATATACGCGTCTTATGGCTATTCCTATTCGAATATTTGGCGGGTATGTATCCGCTGTTTCAATCATGCGGGTGCCGGATGAATGACAATTTAGCGGTTACGCAGAACCTGATGGTCCTATGCATGTTCGCTGTTGCCCTCCTTGTCCTCTTGCTCTTCCAGACTCAACGCGCCAAGCTAATCACGCAGAGCACCACAGTGACACTCTACAAGGAGGGAAGCACCCGCGTGCCCACCCGCCAGGCCAATGATGAAGAAAAGATCGTCCCGGGTAATTTTCAAGAGAAGCCAGTCCAGTTTGAAGCCGCAGACAACAATATTGCGGGTGTTCGTGCGTTCGATAAGCCAGGACAGGCCGACATTTTCTCTTGGAAGAGCGTCCGGTACGAGGTGCCCATTTCTGGAGGGAGAATGCGCAGACTCCTCGATGATGTTTCTGGCTACGTCGCTCCCGGAAGATTGACGGCATTGATGGGAGAAACTGGCGCAGGAAAGGTAAGCATTCCAAGTGTAGGCGTTGTCTATGCCTGACCATGGACGCGTTGGGACAGACGGTACTTCTGAACGTCCTCGCACAACGTACCTCGAATGGTGTGGTGGCTGGCGATTGTTTGGTCAATGGACATCCACTTCCCGCCGACTTTGCTGCCCAAACGGCGTATGTTCAGCAGATGGACATGCACATCCCAGAGTCAACCGTTCGCGAGGCCCTTCTCTTCTCTGCGAGACTTCGTCAGCCGGACACTGTCCCAATAGCTGAGAAAAAAGCTTAGTGAGTCTCCACGATCAGTGACACCCAGCCTGCTCTTATACTGTTCTGTCTACGCATAGCGTCGAAAAGTGTCTCAAAATGTGTGGTTTGGAATCCCACGCAGATGCTATCGTTGGTACACTTGGGATCGAGCACAGAAAACGGACTACCATCGGTGTCGAACTTGCCGCCAAGGTGAGATCGTGAAATATGTCTACCCGTGTCAATTTGATTGATGATGGTGGAGTCAGCCGAAACTACTGCTCTTCCTCGACGAGCCAACTTCCGGCCTTGACTCACAGTCTGCGTGTGCAATTATCAGAGTCCTCCGTGAGCTTGCCGACAACGGGCAGGCTATCCTATGCACGTCGGTCCACGTCATTGGCACTGTTGCATCGAATTTCTGACGAACGGGTATGGATAGGATCCATCAGCCTTCGGGTGAACTTTTCCAGGCCTTTGATCGACTACTATTGCTCCAGAAAGGTGGGCAAATGGTGTACTTTGGCGATATTGGTGAGAGGTCTACAATGGTGATCGAGTACTTCCAAAAGAATGGCGCTCCCCGCTGTTCCGCTGAAGCGAACCCGTGAGTATTGACATCCCGATGGTATACCAGCCTTTGAACGCCTAACGCACACCCAGGGCCGAGTATATGCTGGACGTTATTGGAGCTGGCGCTACAGGGAGGTGCACGACTGATTGGAACCAGGTCTGGAAAGATTCTCCAGAAGCAACGAACTTAGACCTCGAGATCGAGCACATCCACAAAGAAGGGCGGCCCTGTTCTCTCGGGAACACTGGGCCACGACCCGAGTTCGCGAGCCTTTGGATGAAGCAGCTCGTGTTGCTCACTCACCGCGGCTTTGTATGCTACTGGAGAAACCCGACATACATCTACTCAAAACTAATGATTTGCATCGTTGCCGGAATCCTCATTGGGTTTACGTTCTTTGGTGTGTCAAATTCCGTGCAGGGTTGTCAAAATAAAACCTTTGTATGTATATCATTCGCCTTGCAATGATTCAGCTGAAGTTGAGCATTGATCACAGTCGGTCTTCATGGTAGCATCGCTCTGCGTACCGATGCCACAGCATCTGCAAGGCACGTTCATCCAAAGCAGAACTGTTTACGAGACCCGGGAACGTCCTTCGAGGATGTTCGCCTGGTCAGCTTTCCTTGTGTCTCAGATTCTGATCGAAATTCCCTGGAATATACTTGGCATGTCGTTGCTATTTGTATGCTGGTACTGGACCTCCGGCTTTGACTCTTCTCAAACCGGCTTTTTGTACCTCTTTTACTGCGTTGCATTCACTCTGTACTACCTCACCCTTGGGCAGGCCGTTGCTGCTATCTCTCCCAATGGAGTCATTGCATCCACGTTGTCTACTGTCTCGTTCTCCTTTACCATAATATTGTATGCTTGGCTTTCCCTTGATATTTGAACAACCACCGGTCGTACTAACGGATGAGTTTGGTGATCTCACAGTGCCGGCGTCCTGCAACGGTATTCTCAGTTAGGGTGGTGGAAGTGGATGTACTACCTCTCCCCCTTTTCATACATCGTTGACGGCTTCTTGGGTCCAGGTGAGCCTTTCCGCTGTGTTCTTTGCACAGAAGACGCCCACAGGCCCCATAACCTAGCTATGGGCAGACAACTGGTGACCTGTGCGCCCACCGAATTGGTCACGCTCGTCCCGCCGTCGGGGATGAACTGCAGTGCCTACATGGACCCGTACATCGCCTCCGTAGGCGGTTATCTCGCCAATCCGGACGCAACTGTGGACTGTGCGTTCTGTCCCTTCCGGACGACGGACGAGTACTTGCAAGTGACGCTCAACGTGGCGTACGGAAACCACTGGCGGGACTTCGGTGTCCTTTTAGGGTTCGCCGGTTTCAACGTGCGTTTGCTTTTCCGCGTCTTGTGTCTTGAAGACGGGGGGGCTCAATACGCGTGGGGAGACAGGTCTTGTGTATGTTTGCAGGCATGTACTTTTTCCGGATCCACAAGGGCGTCGGGAGTCCGCTCTGGCTGACACAGCTCAAACGCTCGTTTGAAAAGTCGAAGTAAGGAGGCTTTTGACATTACATGTATCTCAGAAGTACTACAATGCATGTCCACATGTTTCCCCTACACAGCTTCCTTGGTGGCCCCTGGCATCTGCTTGTACATACATCAGTATGGCCTTATATCTGCACATTTATTTAGCGCATTTTTTTGTGCGTGCGCGATATTCAATGAGTGCGTGAATTTGGTTAACTTCAACACATGATCACTACACTATCGGAAGTTGTAAATCAAGTAATATGAACCATATCCACTCAGGATACTAGGAATGAAAAAACGTAATTAAAAAGTCGGAAAATTGTGTTAAAGAGTAAAGAATTTATCGAACGATGAGAGCGAATAATGAACCATAGCGGCACCGGCCATGTGCGTACTGGTGTCGTCCTCGTCGTCCTCACCATGATCCGCCATGGAACTGGCCACGTGCGTGTTGGCATCGTCGCCGTCATCATTGCCTTGAAGACCCTGCGCCATTGGCCCCGCACATACCAGCGTTGTCGCCACCATCGTCTTCACCCTGGCGACCCTGTAGCATTGACCACACGGGTGCGGGTGAGGTCGTCATGCCATCGTTGTCCTCGCCGTGGTGACATTGTCCACGCAACATGGTGGTCGACGTTGCCATCGTCTCAGTGACACTATGGAACTGGTCTTTGGCCGCAGGCGCGCCAGCATGATCGTCGTCATCGTCGCGCGTGTGCGTTTGTCACCACCCTCGCTGTGGTGGTGCCGTTGTGGCATCGGCCACACAGAACCGTCGTCCGTTTGGTCTTGGTGACGCCGTGGGCTTGTCCTCACTGCCGCCGTGGCCATTGTGACGCGTTGCTGTCGTCATCGTCGTGGTGAGCATCAGTGGCCAGACCTCACTGTCGTTGTTAACTGTACCCACAGTGGGGTTGGGCGGTCTGCACTGACGTCGTCGTCGTCGCTGTGCCCTGGCGTTGGCCGTGACGGTGTAGCCGTAGAGAGGGTGCAAATATAAGGCCATATGATTCATGGGCCTTCAATTCTGCGATATCAATCGTTTTGTCCGCAGCCAAGTAACGTAATCAGTTTGGGCGTATTTGCCACTTATGTAATTTGTCACTCTTAGCCGGAGCTGCCAGCTGCCACTGGGGGTCACCGTTTCATTTAGCTCTTGCAGTTGTTGCATGCCACACGTGGTCGACAAACTGTGCGCAAGATGGGAGTGCCCCCTCAGCAATCAACCATTCCTCTACGTAGCGGTCGCTTTCGCACAAGCATGACCAAAGGCCAACGTCTGCTTTTCTCGGAACGACCCATGGCAAGAGTCAACGTTTGCGGCGCTCCTTGATCGGCGGGAGAAGCATCGACAAATGACCTGACACCGTAAATAGTCTAGTACCAGGCGCTACCGAAATATGCTCCTCAACGTCTCGTTCAATCTCTGGGTCACCATCAAGCTCTTGGAAAAGACATGCCTGCCGGCGGTGTTCCTCCTCCCGCGGTTCAGCAAGCCTCGTTAGCACATTTCATTGATCCAACAAGGAAGTGGTACAATAATAGACGGTGGGCCCCCTGTCCGTCGCCTTCTGTCGTGCTCACACCTATTTCTGCAGACTCATTGCCCTGAATGCTTGGATCACCCTTCTGTATGTCCCGAAGTATCTACGCCTGTCTTTTCATCGTCTTGATGGTTTATTATCACGGGCAGTGTCATCACTTCGTCTGTGGTTGGTTACGATGGAACCATGATGAACGGTCTGCAGAGTCTTCCTCAGTGGGAGTCTGCCTTCAATTATCCTTCCAATGGGAGTTTAGGCCTGCTCAATGCCATTCAGGTGAGCTGACTTCAAGGGATAGTCGCCTCGTTGACCCTCAGTATGTAGACCGTCGGTGCGCTGGTAGGCTATCCCTTCGCCCCATACTTAGCCGATGCCGTCGGTCGCCGACGAGCAATATGGTTTGGTGCAGCTCTTATGTGTGTTGCAGCCGCCATCCAGACTGCTTCTCAATCTGTCGGAATGTTCATTGGTGCTCGTTTCTTAATCGGTTTTGGAACAACTTTTGCAGGCAAGTTTGTATAACGAATATCTTTGCTGCGAAATTTGCTGAGACAATACATGCCTTACATGCAGCTAATGCAGCTCCCATATTAGCCACTGAGCTCTCGTATCCTCCGTATCGCGCCCTTTTGACATCTCTATATACTTCCCTCGGATATTCTGGGTCTGTCATGTACGCATCTTCCTTGCAGCGGACGACGCCGCCTTGATTTTTTTTTATCGACCTAGTGCGGCGTGGACAACATTTGGTTCGTTTAGAATTAACAGCACGTGGGCCTGGCGATTGCCCTCACTACTGCAGGGGGTCCCTTCTGTTATACAGGTACTCCTGATTTTGTTTGCACCCGAGTCGCCGCGTTGGCTGGTGAGCAAGGGACGCGAAGCTGAGGCTCTGAGCGTGCTTGCCTATTACCATGCCGACGGTAATGAGTATGTGTTCACTCAGACTCTACTATCCACGCCCCAAGATACTTTACAGGAAAGACGCTCTCGTTCAATTCGAATTCAACGAAATTAAGGCAGCCTTCCAGTTCGATCAGACCATCGCTGCTAGCTGGAAGTCACTCTTCATGACTCCAGGAAACCGAAGGCGTATGCGGATCATCATTGCCGTTGGCTTCTTTATCCAGTGGTCCGGAAACGGGCTACTTTCATATTATCTTTCCAAAGTCCTGAACGAAATTGGTATCACAAGTTCGAGCACGCAACTTCTCATCAACGGTACCATCCAAATCTGGGGTTTTATGTGGGCTCTGTACAGTTCATACGCCATCGACCGCTACGGGCGTCGGTCCCTTGGTCTCGTCTCGTTTGGTTTGATGTTGTTGTTGTATATGGCCCAAGCGATCTGTTTCGCAGAGTATGCACAGCATGGGACAGCCGCAGCCGGCCATGCCGTTATTGCACTCATATTTCTCTTTTCGGCGGCGTACGCGGTTGCAATTCCTCCGATTGCGGTTGCATACACGGTCGAGATCCTGCCATTCCATCTTCGTGCCAAAGGACTCTGCATCTTCAACCTTGCCGTTTCCCTCGCCCTCGTCTTTAACCAATACGTGAACCCAATCGCGCTGGGTGCCCTGGGATGGAAGTATTATGTATGTGTCCTCCCGTTCCTTTGATCCTGACACCATAACTTACCCCCTCGAATCGTACGAATCATCATAGATCGTCTACGTGTGTTGCCTCGCATTTGAGTTTATCTTTTTGTGGTGCTTCCTCGTGGAGACGAAGAACCGGACACTGGAGGAGACGGCGGCGCTGTTCGACGGCGGGAATGCGGTCGAACAGATTGCTGACAAAGCGGCGGCACATGAATACGCAAGCACTAGCCCCTCGAAAAGTGCGAGTGAGGTTTAGATTTATTCTGTTGAAATTGGGAAGGGCGGGCACAGTCCGGCGCGGGGCAGGCCTCAACGATCTTCTTTTGTGTTTGACCAGGAATTCACTTACTGGGTTGAAGTCGGTGTTTCGCTAACTTTTTATTATGTTTTCCTTGTCGCGTAGTGTTTGCCTCGTGCCCGCTAGACCTGGCTCGAGCGCGCCCTTGTACTTTATGTACGTATGCTTTGGCTATGCATGTACACCGGCTGCTTGTTGAGCGATTGCTACTCTGCGCGACGATCGAGTGCCACGGTCCTCCATCCTTCACCCAAGTACCGATCCACCGCCGGACCCACTGACCCAGAACAAAACCAATACTATATAATGACTCAGAGGAGAGATAATGCTCCAAGTCGTCCTACCAGGAGTGCGTGCAATCATTAGAAAATCATCCCCCCTACAATTCCTCTTACTGGGTTTTCCAGTCTCTTGGATGTGAGCTGAAGGTATTTGTTTACATAATACTTGAGATATCTCATGTAGTAAATACGTCGTCTGAACATAAGAATCTGGGACACGGCATGAAGCAAAAGGTAACAAGATGGTAATCAATGGTATTGCTCTCACACAAGGTGGCATCGGCCATTTAGGTAATTGAATGACAACCAACCGACCTGCTGAGGAACGCTCATTGCTCTCGTGATGCGATCCAATGGCGATGACGCTGCCAACTGCCCGCTTCCATCCGCAAGAGGGCCTTCAGCTCGCCGACGTCGAAAGGCAGCCGTGGATCTGCCTGTAAAGCCCCGACGACGTATGATCTAAGCCGGCATCAAGAATGCGGTACAAACCCATACATAAGCCACCGCGCAAGGCCAAGTGCACGGCACAGGCATTATGAGTAAACCAGAACTCACATGATTGTGCTCTCTTTGAGGGGCTCGATCCGGCCGCCTGTGCGAAGCTTCATGCACATTTGGTCGAGCGGCATCTTGTCCACATGCCACAATTTATATGCACGGAGCTGTTGTGGTCGGGGAGGTTCGGGTATACAATAGTGTGGTATGGGTGACTTCATATATGCATCCAGCTTTCGTGGAAGAGTTGAAAGCGATGCATCGTTTGATTTAAGAGAAGAAGGGTTAACCTGGCATGAATACGCTGACATAGGAAGAGGCTTGTTGGCTCCAGTAGCGATCCCCTGTAGCCTGTCGAACACCATGAGTGCGCAGTGACAGTCATTTGCTGCATCTGGGCGACAAGAAGCAAAGAACGCTGAGTGATGATGACAACAGAATGCCGTACAGTAGTACTCACATTCAACCATCTTCTGCGAGAGATCGGCTTCCCAGTTCGAGGTGCGCACTTTACCCTTAAGAAGTGTTCTCCCTAGGTACATTGCGACCATCTTAGCGAGGCTGACGATTTGCCTGTTGTAAACAGAGCTGAAGCTGTCATCAGCTTTTGTGGCAAAGGCACCAAGCTCCACGAGCCCCTTGGCTTGAATTCCAAAATCTCGAAAGAGTTTGTCGCCATCGCCTGACGATACGAACCTTGAGCAAGGGTTCGTCGAGCCAGCCACAAGACTCACTAAGGATATTGGCACCTGTTTTCACGACGTCCGCGGATTCGATGATTTCCTGTCCATGCATCAAAAGTCGAGAATGAGATCAGTCAAAACGTGATGACATACAATAACTTTTCTTGGGAACTCTGTCGCAGCACATCAGTTTGGGATGCGATGAGCGGTATAGCAAATCGAAGGCATACTTTTCATCTTACTGACTTGAATGAGCAATATGGTATGATGGTCACACAACTGCACCAGAGCGGTCCGTCTCTCTCGTGCACCAGGCTGCCACATGACACGCCATTCGATGTCGAAGCCCAGAGGGCTGCGAAACTTCAGCCGTCAATTCAGATGTGGGAGTGATTGGTATCTCACCCTTGTAATGTTCGTACAAGATCGTCTGCCTCGCTCTCGGACCTGGTGTACACTACGGCCGGGGGATTCTTGTACTCCATGAAGGAATACACAGGAAGTGGCAGCTCTGCTCCGCCGACCCCTTTTTCCGAGCTCTTTTGGGTCGACGAGCTTGATAGGGCAACCCTCGCAGTGTGTGTTGGTGCATGGAGCTTGGAAGTAATGCATTTCTGGAACTGCTCGTGGTTATAATTGTCCGACAGAGAGAGGTCAGGTGGGTCACTGGACGACAAGAGATCAAATGGTTTCCACGTCCCGAGGGTGGTGCACTCAACTGAGCATTGATTATTGAGAATTGTCGATTTGTTTCGTTTGCGTGGTTCGTTCCAGGAGTCATGCTGCTCCAGGTTTGTGTGGACTCCTGAGGGATACATGTTGTTCTATGTATATGCCCCTGGAGAGCGCGTCTCGTCGCAGCCGGCTGCTGGTCCCTGCATTGAGAGACGGCGAGTGTGAGTGTCCTGTAGAGCATGGATGCATTGATAAAGCGCGGACAAACTCGAAGCATGCTCGTGGCGACACGTACTGTTTGCAAGCAGGCTTCGGACGTGTGCTGCCTGAAGATGTTTGTTTGAGTGGCTTTGTGACACAAACGCCGTCGAAAATTTCAATGGACCACTGATCTGAGCTGTCGTCGTTGGTCATCATCCTGCTCATTCAAAATACGCGTCCAAAACGCCTGGCCTCAGCAAACGCGAACCATCGCAATGAAATTTGTCACGTGACCGCGTTGAGACGGCGATGTTGAACTGTCACCGAGAGCTTCAATTTTCTACTATGATGTACGCGTTCTTATGGTCCTGGAGCTCTCACTTTCTTGTTTGTTTCAGACCCTTGGCATGTATAATGCGCCGTATCCTGAGCTGTCCTCGCCACTCCATGCAATGAGGGTTTGGAGACCTGGTTAGTTCCCCGTTCGGCTTCGAGGGCTCCCTCAAGAATCGTTGGTACCTCACTTTATGTGCACCGTAGTGCCTCCATTCTATATGGAGCCCACTGCGATCGTAGGCGTGCAGGGACGGGGATGAGGAGAAGAATTGATTCGGAATTTGCAATCGATCCTTCTTATTACATACCTGGTTTCCACTAGGGCTCTTCCTTGATGGCGTCGCTAGTAAAGAATCCTGGTAATAATTTTGCCTGGGACAACTTCAGTTGGCGCAGACAACAAATCAGCGAGGACCCGCCGTGTTATTATTGGTCAGTACGTCATTGATAGCTCAACTTTTCCCACTATTGGGAATCCGTACATGAGTCGATGGGAATGTGCAAGTTGAGACCACTTCCGTCCTGCTAGGTTATCAGCTTGATTCTGGATCAGACACAACGAGCCAAAGATCATTACAGCACCCGTAACACCATCGAGGGTCGGGACAGCTGACCCCAAACGAACCTACCTCAAATAACATATGGATTTCTCGGTATACATTTTACGGCAACTATTCGTCCGATTAGTCTGGTGACCTCCCTAGACGGGCAGACCAGTACGACAGACTACTTTGGACTGTGTCCCTTGCGACACAGGGTCCGATCGAAGCCTGGCCTTATCTTCGTAGAGTCGCGACCAACCCCTCATTCTTTTTATCCCTCAGTATCGCCCCGCTTGTAGAGTTGTAATCACTGCGTGATGGCGGACACCGATGTATCCCATGGCACACTTCCGTCCAACCGTCACCCAGACGACAATCCCATGATCCTGGCACAATTTTCTGGCGAATACGAAGACCGTTTGGGCACCGTACGCGGAGAACAGATATCATCTCGTCCATCAGCTTTCTCTACAATACAACACTACTTCTCGTCTTTTTTTACTCCCAAAGATGCAGGGAGAACGTTGGTGGATCCTAGCTTGCAGGTATCATCATCGGAGACGACACCTCTGCTCGCTCCGACACCTTGCATCAAACAAATTGTCGACGACGAACCACTTAAGAGCAGTCATCTCCCTTCGGTCTTTTGGCAGGAGGTAAAAATACTCATCAGATATGCCCTTCCTGTGTTTGGGTTCGTGGTGTTCTGCTCCTGTTTATTTTTTATTTCTTGCTGAATAGCGTGTGTTGCAAGTACGCACGTGTTCGAGCATAGTATCATCATGTCCTCGGTCATCGCCATCGGGCATATATCCACCATCGCTCTCGCTGCCTCCACGATCGGCTTCATGACGGCCAACGTCACTGGACTCAGCATCATCCAGGGAATGGCCAGTGCATTAGACACCGTCCTGCCGAGTGCATGGACCTCAGGTCAACCACATTTTGTCGGGCTCTGGACTCAACGCATGGGTAAGTTCGAGTCTATCCGACGCGCCTTAGTACTTACTCCTGAACACAGTTGTTTTACAGCTCTTCGTATTGATCGTAAGTTCTGTATGCAAATCATTGGTATAATAGTTACCTCGATCCTCCCAGCCTATTTATGCGATTTGGGTCAATGGTGAAACTCTTCTTCTGGCGCTGGGGCAGGATCCAGAGGTCGCGAAATATGCTGGCATATATTTGAAGTGGGCGTCGTTGAGCCTTCCAGCATACTCTTTTAACTGCATTTCTCGGCGAGTCGTGTCCCTTTATACTGTGCGTTGTGCTGACGATCTCATCCAGCCGATATTTTCAAGCCCAAGGTAAAGAACTATTTTGTATTCAGACATTGTGTATTCATTTCAACATCAAGGATTGTTTGATGTACCTGCACGTATTATTGTCTTCGTTGCACCCATAAACGTTATTCTGAGTTATCTTCTCGGTGAGTTACTCGTTGACCTGAGAGTGCATACTTCATACAGTGGTTTAGTATGGGGGCCAGATTCGGTGCGCCTTGGGTTTATTGGAGCTCCAATCGCCACTTCCATCTCGTATAACATGATTTCCGTTGCATCTTTTCTCTATGGCGTATTCTTCGTGGAACGGACTGCCTGGCATCCCATCTCTTCACGATGCTTCAGCTCTTTAGGTTCATTGGTGAAGTTGAGTGTGGGTAGCGTCGGTGGGTTTGTGTATACCTTATCAGCGTTTTTTTAACTCATCTATGAGCACAGGTCAAGTCGCGTCAGAGTGGTGGTCCTGGGAACTCGTTGGGCGTGCGTAAAGTCTTTCTTTGCCATGTTCACAAGTATTCATCACCAACATTCCTAGTGGCTGCTAGCTTGTAAGTGACAGTGATGACTGTAAGCACGACTCGGACTACATGAGTAACTCTTTGTAGCCTCGGACCCACAACACTAGCGACACAATCCGTGCTGATATCCACAGTTTCATGCACTTTTCAAGCCCCATACGCCTTGGGAATTGCCACCTCTGTTCGGTACGTCAGGGTTCTTATGTCTCATACGGATCTTTGACACTTCTTCCAAGTATTGGTAATCTCCTTGGAGAGAAGAAGGCTGCCCGTGCTGGCGTCGCTGCCAATGTTTCCATACTTCTTTGCATTGCTCTGGCGCTATTTTTGAGGTTTGTATTTCTCTTTGTTGGATACTTGCTTGTGACGCCTGTTGTCAAGTGGTATCCTTTTGACCTTCCGAGCGACATGGGCATATATGTTCAATAGTGATACAGGTAAGGGTTTATGGATTCTCACTTCTTCATCGAACTTATTTTCCCCAAGAGGTTGTGAGGTTGGTAGCTGCTGTGCTCCCTGTGGTAGCGCTCGTACAAATATTTGATGACTGTGGCGCTGTAATCTCTGGCATCCTGCGCGCACGAGGCAAACAGGTGCGCGGCGAGCCATGTCTGGTGATCCGGCAACTAAGAAAAAACGCACGTAGACTTTGGGTGCCATGATCAATATCAGGTAAGCCCGCCTTTCTGGACCTGATTATTAACATCGACTGACGATAGTGGTCAAGTGCATATTATTGTCTTGGTTTTCCGATCGGCCTTTGGTTGACGTTCAAGCATGGCTGGAGCCTTTTTGGGTTGTGGTGGGGTTTAACTATTGCGATGGCTTGGGTCGTGATCCTCGGCGTGTATCTTTGTCACGGGACAGACTGGAAGAAAGAAGTGGAGAAGGTTATGGCACGCCTGGAAGTTGACAGGGCGCATCAACAGAGACAAAGGGATGAAGAATACGACCACGCAAATGGATGCGACCGTTCGGGATGATTGATGTATGATCCCATCATGCTAAGCTACGACCCTACCGCGATGACGCCGTGAACGTAGACACGCTGCTCGAGTTCTTTTCCCTTACACCGATGTTACTCCGACTTTAGAGAACGTTTGACCGCCATGTCTTGATTGTCAATTTTAGATCGTCATAGGACTCGTTTACAAACAGAGATTATGCCAATTGAAAATACCCGAGGCCGGGTGTTGGATAGAAAGGCAATGCAAACTTGAGTCCACTGTCCACCTCGCCTACTACCAGACTAGCTAGGTCTCACAAGCCTTTTTCCCGCTTGGAATAACATGGCCTTCCAAGTCGGACCAGTTGCAACTTGCAGCCACTGTGGCCGTAGTACGTTGGATTAGGCAAGTCGCACCGCCCGGTTGCATCGTACATTTTTTCGTTCTCTTTTGACCGTGATATCGTGCCGACCGTTTCGACACCAGGTACCGGAGTGCTCTTGTTCCTGATACTACATAACTCGTGTATTATTGCTTCGTGCCGTGCTTGGACCGCTAGGGACCAAACACGTCCCTGTTTCGCTCGTTCGTGTATTACACTAGCCTGTTTAGCGGTGTCGTTCGTTGCCGGAGATCCGTTAGTCCGTTTGCCTGTGCAGGGGACTGAGGTGGTGGGCCTTTTCGTTTGTAATAAATACCTACATCGAGCTTACCGTTACCGTAGTTACGCTGTCACTCGATAGCGGTCGTTAGTCTGGTGGCCAGCCCGTCCGTCCATGACGAGCCGCGACCTGCGGATGAGACAAATCGTCGATAGAGGCCACAGCTCGTCATAGACAAGCTGGTCACCAGACTAAGCGGCCGTGCGCACCTTGTTCCTCCTGTCAGTTAGTTTGCATGTATTACATTCATTCTCAACATCCCGAAATAGTCATCATAGGGCTTGTGTACGTTGGCAAGCCCGCACGTATGATTACACTTGTTGCACTCACTGTCAACATCCGACTGAATGATCCGCTTGATAAACGAGAGTTACCCCGGTAGGCCAAGTCGCGACTAAGGCTGCTGGTACATCTATATCGTCTTGAACTTGAAATTTTTATCATTGGACTTCCGATTGCCGCCGCAACGACTCGTATGGCACATTTTTCAAAGAAACTGTGTATATAACGTATCATATCAGCGAAGACATGCTTGGCTCTTCTGTAGGTTTACGCGGACCAGCGAGCGTGGCTCGCGCCAGCAGCAGCAACTTGAAGTACAGCAGCTTGCTTACGAGCTTCAAGTACGTTGCACAGCGTCCCACACTGGCATTTGATCCGAATTCGGATGTACGTAACTTGCTAAGACCCACACATGTCGCCTAAGTTGTGTGCTCGGATATCTGTGGTCCGCGAAAGCATGATCACGACAAGGCTTCAGCCTCGGGCCTGCATCGTTGACATGAAGTGTTAATGCGTCTTTCAAACTGTAACTTCACATACCGGGAATCGCAGTCCACCTTTTCCCGTGACGGTTGGCACTGGTCCCATGCATGAAGATCGGAATACACAACAATCTCCTCAGGAAAAAAACTCGAGGCGCACGGGCACCTCTCAGCCAACGGATATTCCCGTCGTGTCTTGTCATGGGATACAACGGATTGTTTGTCTAAGGTTCATCACGCATCACCCAACATTCACGTTGTGATCTTCAAGTTCTCGGCTCAAGTTTTGGCTATTAGCGAGAGAAATGAGAGCACATTATTATCTGATCGAATGTGGACCTTGGATGCAATCATTGATTTCGGACTAGCTCCATGGATCACCTGGTGAGTCTGAATAACGCATAACGTTACCTTGGGAATCCTGTTCGCTTTTGGCATCGAGTATGTCGGGCTGGGGTCTCAGCATGGCAGTGATGGGGGCGACGTTACCGTGACACGGATTGACAACCTTAAGGTGATAGCTCAATGGTTCACTTAGCGATCGATGAATGACGGCCCAGGAGCACACGTTATCGTTATCTTGTATGTGCTGATCAAATGATCCGAGTGGAGCAGGAGAACGGCGTTTTGTGACCGAGGTGGAAAGAGGAGATATTGGATTTCAAATGAGTGCGCACCATGCAGAGTACTTGAATTGCGGAGTCAGGTACCAACGACTCGCCGACTCGGGCCCCAAGCGGTACGTTGAATCGGACGTCGGATTTACAAGTCTGATGTGATTTGGTGGGATTGCTTACAGTGTTAAGCGAATGGCCGTCACCGGCACCCAGTCCCTGCAGGGTTGGTCTTCGAGGACAAACCCTTCCTACTGGGACCGCGAACCGTCGGCGGTCGAATAACCGGAGACGAGGGTAGCCGAAACTTAGTCTGGTCACAGTGGGGCTAAACAGGATTTCCGAGTTGCGTGGGATCTTGTCGCGAGCCCAAACTTCGAAGACTGTCACCCCCTAAAAAGGTGGGAATTGCTATCGCAGAGCGGAGCCACCGCTATGGCACAGCATGTTGGAGCTTTCGATGGTGCACGTTGACGACACACGACTCTAGCTCCCTGAAGACACGCCTAGATAGATATCGACCTGGGCGTGCCCTGCGCTGTTCTTGATTTATTTGGAAAGTCAAGCAAACATGGCGGAGAGCTGTGTGGTGCCAGTGTCCGCGTGTTCCAGTCTGCGGCAGCTCCTGAAACAAAACAAAATTCTCCCGTTCACTGCGGCCGAGTGTGAGTGTGAGTGCGGCAGGCGGCTCGGTAGCCTTTTCGATACATATTTGCAATTTTGGCAAGCCACCGCATCTTCAACTTTCTTGCAACTTGCCGTCTCCATGTGTTGTCGGCGGTATCCACTCCCTCACCGTGCTCCCGCAGTCATGATGGTGTGAGACTTTTTGAATCACGGCGGGGCTTACCTTGAAAATGATTCTTCTAGTGGTCTTGTTATCTAAGTCATCTTACTAGGCGGATAATGATCCTGGGTAAATGAACCGGGTCACTGCTGCTTGGAAGTGCAAGGAAACCACAGGAATTTGATCCCGTTCCTTATTTGATCATTCACACCATCATACCTTGGACGCCTTGTCCGGACTATGCAGGGATAAGATCTCCCCGAGGGTGCTTCGAGTTTCGCCTTCACGGTGTATTAGCGATCACTCTGACAGCAAGCGACCAGTTGCGTATTCTTAGCACGATTCTGGGGAAACCGGGCTGATATTCAATGTATTGGTTGCCGCAGGACGGCAAAAACCACCGCGAGCGTTCACACCCCTGGCTTATGATTTAAGGTGGTGGCGCGATGGTCACTAATTTTCTGCAGCCGGTCCAGGCACTGGGGAAGCCACGAGGTTTTACACACAGGTGCACACTTAGGCTTGTGGGCGGGACCACAGGGTCACCGCGTATACTTTCTGTTCTCTTTTTGCTCTTCCTTTTTTTCTCTTGAAGGGTTGCCCTTACTGCAGAGGGAAATTCCGGAACACGTATACTGTGGTAACCGATCCCTCCCCCGTTTCCTATTCCTTGACTGGACCGTGTGGGTGTGGTGACAATATGGGAGCTGGGATGCCTCGTTATCTGGGTGTGTCACTAGTGACACCAACGGATGTGCTCCGTAATACCAAGGTCACCCTGAGTCATGTGGTCCTTTGGCGGGTCAGTTCGGGCCGATCGATACCGATAACCCTTCCTGTTGTTTATGGTGTGGTTGAATTGACTTGGATGGAGTTAAGCTGTGAGGTGTGTATGCGTTAAGTACTTAATGCTAACGACCAACAATAGGAGCCCACGTGCAAAACCTTTCGGTCACGGTTGGCAAGGGAAAGAAGGTATTGAAATAGTACTGCATGTTTCAAATGGATAAGAATGTAGTTGGACTCGGTCACCATTCGTTTAGCTATCGTGCGGATTTGGACGTACTGCAAGAAAACAAAAAAGGTATCATTGCATGACCAGATCAACGTGTGGATAATACAGAATGCGTAGGGTATAAATGCAAAATTAGAGGAAAGGGCTTTCGATACAACGGGTCTATGTCGTTTCCAGGTGTACGTAACGAGTATAGGGAATGCACAGCACACCTATAGTTTTGAGATTGCAGGTTGCATTTTGTTAAGGTAGGCCGACGCGACGACACTGCCAGTGTCTTTGTTGATGACCTGGATGTAAAATCAGGATCGTTGATATGCGTCGAGTAAGTCTTAGGCTTGCTTACCTCACACCGAGCACTCATTATGCGGCCGCCCATGGCAATAGAGGTACTAACAATTCGGAGACACGACCCCCTGCACCATTCGGAGTTAGCTAAGCAGGTTTCCCTGGGAGACGGACGTAGGACTCACGCAGGGGCAGGAGAGTGAAAAATGACATTCATGGCTTGGGTGACACCAACACCATTGATATTCAGGATCAAACCCAGGGCAACGAGGGGTGTACTACAGCAGTTGTCGATCAAAAACGCGAGACATCCACCGTGGAGCATCCCCGCCCCGTTCAGCATACCTTGGGAGACCGCTGTCAGGCAACTTTTAATGATGTATGCATACGAATACTGACTTTTGTTGATGACCACTTCCGCGGTCGTGGTTGCCTCCATTCGGCCATGTTTTTCTTTGCTATCATGGGCA
This sequence comes from Tylopilus vinaceipallidus, assembly GCA_038089215.1. Taxonomy (NCBI): domain Eukaryota; kingdom Fungi; phylum Basidiomycota; class Agaricomycetes; order Boletales; family Boletaceae; genus Tylopilus; species Tylopilus vinaceipallidus. The sequence continues at coordinate 75,945 of JBBPKK010000003.1, forward strand.
CTAATATCAACAAACTTGACAGCTTTTGCTACATGATGGCCGAAGCACTGCTCATCGCCGGCACCGTAGGCAACGAAGGTGTTCAAAATGAGCTGTTTTACACGGGCGGAGACATTGCCCTGTATTTGTGATGCGTCCCCGCAATTAGAAAGCGAAGCGGGGTCAACCCAAGCTTTCCGTGCAGGTTTTGAGGCGCCATCATATATGATGGACGCGCTAGACGAGGTTCGGGCATATGGCTCGTAAGTGATACCAGAGGCTGCGCTGGCGTAGACAGGGGAGGTCCTTGAAGTCATGGCAGGTAATGGCCTAGGGCAGATATCTTGATGAAGCAAAAGGATTTGCTGGTATTTATGCAGAAACCGAAGCGGAAGAAAATGGAACGAAAAGTGAGCTGGATTGAGCCACTTGGCTAAAATTAAGGCGATTTATGGATCGTGAGTAGCGGAGTGCGAGCGAGCTTCCACTTAACTTCTTGAAGCGGAAGTCGAGTTGACCCGCCCGTGCCAGATCTAGCACACACTTAGATCCAGGTGCGAAACAAGTCCCTATGCGGACTTTAATCGAACTGACACGTTAGTGTTTTGACATATCATCTGAGGAATGTCACAACAGCAAAGCCTAGTCGGTTAATCGAGGGCGGACAAGTCCTCACCTGACTGCCACGTAGTCGACGATCAATGGAAACCGTCCCTCGCGTCGAGAGAGGGAGTCGCCATCGCGGTCGCGACGGCTGTCCGCAAACTCGCCAGGTGAGAATCAAGCGATCTGTCACTCGATGGATACGATTGCACTCTGTGGACACTGGACGACTTGCACCGCATGTCTGCATGCTAACGAGGGAGCTCCCGAATTGGGCACACGATCCAGGAGATTTGCCGAGATGTTCCCAAGGTGGCCACGTCGTGAAAGGAAACCTAGCATGCACCTCATGAATATCCGGCGGAGCAGCTGGACGGGGGAAGTTTGCAAATGTTCTGGGTGAGCAGTAAAACGTAATTCCCAAGCTACGACACGTTTCCGAAAAGGACACCGTGGACTGATCCCACGCAGACCGCCGTCAACGACATTGGGGTCATGGTTTACCCTACTTTGTAGTGCAGGGCGGATCACGCAGCGCCAGAAGCTCCTCCGCACGCATTCAGAACTCGAACATTCATATTCCTGATTGATACCCTAACAATCCGGGCTTCTCTCCAAGAAAAACTAAGTTGCCAAGAAACAAGAAGCTTTTTTGTTTACGCCCATCCTTCGTCGACACGCATTCCCCTCACGACTTTGGGAACAATCTGTGCTTCGAGAGCGTCTCTATCTGGCTACGTACCTATTAGTAGCGCTATTTAAGATTCAGGCTATTGTTGGTTGCACAGAGCATACTTATGTAGTAGTGATGACATGGATATGACACCGGCGCTTCCGGCAAGAGATAAATCCATTCAAGGTAGACTTGAGCATCGGTCAAATATGTATGGACCAACAGGCGCTAGCGTTATTCAGCCAATGTTCTCATGGCGCATTTTAAAAGAAAGTAGTTAGCTTCCTTTATGAGAATCTCGGCTGTATTTGACCTTAGGACCGTATGGTGGATGGGAAGTACCGGGCAGCACTAGTCGGCGTGTGCGTCGAACTAAGTATAATTATGTGACAGGACCAGAACCGACGATGTTGCGCAGTTTGGGGTGACTTGCCACGCGCCGCAGCTGCGCAGGCGAGGTAAGGAGAGCAACGACTGACCCACGCGGGATCGACACGGAATGCAAGCGTCAGCGCAGTCTGGTCGCCGTACGTACCACGAACAGTGGTACTGTGCCCACGGGTAAACACATGCTTTAGCCTGTAAGATGAAGGGTCTCAGGGTGCAGAGCTTGATCGTACGCTTGATCTTCGCTTCGATGTACTCTGGAGTTGATAGACAGCTGCAGAAGCTGTCACGATGCCGTACAGGGGTTGCAACAAGAAGTCCTGCTACAAGCTGTGATACAAGTGAAGAGGTTAGAAAGCCTCGGTCCCAAACTAAACTTGGGCATGCATTTCTGGCACTTGGAGTACGTTTGCATACTATGGATGATCAGCATGTATGCCGGACGACCAACGAAGAATATATTTTCCAGGGGGACAATCCTTCTGGTCGAAAGTGCGAACTTGCCCGCTGATACATATCATGCATACGATGTTTTCGGGGTTACCTAGAATATTGCACCGGAGCGTGCGGAGGTCAACTTGCAGCGGGTCATCGAGGAAGCAAGAATTTAGGTACCTTAGGTACATCATAAATAATTAAATAACTAAATCACTCCGACGCGCGTCCCCAAGGTCAAGTTATCGACGCGCACGTCCACTCGAGCTTTCAAACTGCCACCACGACATGGAGACCTCGTTTGCATTGACTGGGAAGGGCTATGTGATCGTTGCGGCGGACACGACCGCTGCCCGATCCATCGTCAAGATGAAGAACGACCAGGACAAAATCAAAGAGCTAAGCTCCCACTTGCTCATGGCCTACTCAGGAGAACCAGGTTGGTCCAATGCGCACACCATCGCGTCTGTACCAACGGCCTGCCCATTTGGGTGTTTGTTTTTTGTTTCAGGTGATACCATTCAGTTCGCGGAATACGTCGAACGCAACATTCGTCTGTACCAAATCCGCAATCTCTATCCTCTCCGCCCGTCTGCTGCCGCTTCGTGGATCCGGCGATCGCTTGCCGAATCTCTCCGATCCAGAAACCCGTATTCAGTTAATCTGCTCATTGGTGGGTATGACCTCTCAGACCACAAGCCGACCCTTTACTGGATAGACTATCTGGGAACGGTGGTGGAGGTTCCCTTTGCGGCGCATGGATATGGGAGTTACTTTGCGTTGAGTTTGCTAGATAGGTGCGCCATCGAATTACTCGAATTGCCCAGATTGAGGGACGACGTTGTCCTCAGGTATCACAATCCGGAAGCAACGCTGGAGGAGGGCTTGGCCACACTCAGGCGTTGCATTGACGAGGTCTCCAAGCGATTAGTAGTCAGCCCAGAAAGGTTCAAGGTCAAGGTGGTCGATAGAGATGGTGTACGGGAGGTCGAGCTGTAACGTCTGGTTTCAAGCAATTGTGTAATTCCGTTCACCTCCGAACATCAACTATTCCCAACCCGATCCTCAATTTAGCATGTGAGTTCCGTCCACCCGATCACCGCCCATGATCCTCTCCGTTTTCTTCTCGCACGTCACGATCCCTTTGACGCGAGTCATCACGGCAACCTGTTCCTCTGTGCGACACAACATCATGGCTGCTTTCTCTATATCCGATCTCCGCAACCTCGGTCCCCAAATACTTTCTGAGTAAACATCGACCAGCCTGACCACCTCCAGTTGAGCCATCCCTGCCTGACAAAACACACCGGCGACCGCCTGTGCATGCAAAAACGTAGCTTGGCCAATGTAAAGGGTGCGCAAGCTGGGTATGTCCCCCATTAAAGGGGGAACAGGTCCTTCTAGCTGTGTACTGGTTCCAGTCGCGAAACTGATATTCGTCACAATTATTTCCCTGATATTGCACCACGACGAGAATTGCCTGAAGAGGCAATAGGCTACCGGAGGTACGATCTTGTTTCGTTTTCGTTTCGCATTGTTAATATGATAAACACCGGTACGAAAGCTACGAGATGAGAATGGCGTTGTACTCACAGCGGTGGAAAAGTGGTGGTCAGGGTCGGGTCCTGTCCATTCAAACATATCTGGGCTTTGGGGGCATGATTATCAATACTTGGTATCCAGTACAATGTCCGTGCCTACGGACCGCCTCCGGTTCTCGCAGGGAGGACGCGTACGTCGAGGCCGTGATGCTCACCTAATTGCTCGGAGTGCCTGTTCGGCAACGTCAAGCGCAGACTCTCGTGAGTACGAATGCATCCGAAGACGGAGGCACTTCAGCCCTACGTCGCGTCCATTGCACCGTGTCCCTTTTGCGGTGCTTGCGAGCTGTCGGCATCTCGTCAAGGCGTCACGGAGACTGTGAAAGATGCCGGGTTGTGCTTTGCCTGTCAGGTCAACGGCCAAGGAACGGGGCGCGATGGGCGGCCGAGGTGCCTCCGAGAGCGCGAACTGGTGCAGCTGGTGCGCGGAGGTGAACCTGAGATGCGCGTAGAGATGGTCTTTCCCCACGTCATGGAAGAGCGTGCAGACACGGAGAATATCGCTCGGGATGGCAGTCCCGTCGATGGCGGTCCGAAGGATGTCCACAATGATCTCGTGGGGCAGATCTGCGAGCGACATGGAGAAATGAGTGTCAACGTCCACAGGGCTATCCAAACGTGTCTCAGGTCAAGTCTCAAGTCCTCGTTACCCTGCCGATAGCTGGTTACCAGCTCGGGATCGCTGGAAAAGCGGAAACCGGATAAGTCCATCGTGAGAGGCTATTGCAAGCACAGCGAGCATGCCAAAGGCAAGCTTCTCCCGACTTGATCCCACATTGTGACACGACCAACTTGTGTGCCAACTGCCAGTGTAAACTCCCAGACGGGAATCTTCAGTCGGCATTTGTTCATTAAATCCAGGCACACAGTGCCCCTGACAGCAGAGTGCACCAGTTGTCCAGAAGTCACGATTTACTTACACGGCCTCTATTATTTGACAGTGGTTGTTACTCACGGTCACGATGGAGACATTGCAACGGGTAAGCACTCCGCCGATGATATTGCGGCAGATGCGCGTTGGGATATCGACTGGATTCTACTCAATGCTCCACGACTTTGCAGGCGGAAGGTACAGCGTATCACGCACGTACCCCGCCATATTGGGGACAAACGACCGCGGACGGTTCTAAAACTCACCAGCATTCGATAAGACCCTCGTAGAATGGTGTTAACGCCTACGGCACACGAGTATCACAAGTATATTGTCTAGAGCTCGCCTTCCGATGTAACATTAGTCCCTGCGAACACTTAGTGGCAGGTTTCACCGAGTATCATAAATGTCTTTAATCATCGCTGTCCACCTGCAATCGAAGGGGTAAGACACAATTCCCAATGTCTAAGATCACAGACGCACAGTGCTCGCTAACTTGGCCTTTGTGCGAGTTGCAGCAGCTCTGGTCGAGGTACGCCCAGAAGGTGCGAACGACAATGTCGATTGCTGCGATGAGTTTTTTGTCCTCGATGCTGTCTTCCTCGCTGGTGGCTTTTTCGAGGTCGTTTGGCTGAGAGAGACGAGGCAACCCTTATCAGTTGAAAGCGCCCAGAGCGACAACGAACGCAGATCACCTTAATATCGCAGCCCTGCTTGTCTTCTTCGCCGGGGCGGGCGTAGACTCGTCCTCCTCGTCCTCCTCCTCGTCAAGTACTATGACTTCTTCCGATTCACTGGCAACCACCTTCTTCCCTTTTCCTTTCGCTGGTGCCTTCTTTGCAGCGGCACTAGTGGCGGTGGTAGTCTTCTTCGAAGTCGTGGCCTTCTTTTTTGGAGCAGGCACCTCGTCTGCTTCAAAATCCGATCCGGCCGCATCAATGTCCATCATCATTGAGTCGACGGAAGCGCCACCATCCGAGTCTTCCGCTCGAGCTTTGCCTTTACCCTGACAGGGATAGTGTTAGTGCCAAAAGTCTTAATGACAATGCAGGCGGACTTTTGCCTTCGCAGCCTTGTTCGTCTTATCCTGTTCTGCGTATTCCTGGTCATGCTGCTCTCTGACCTTGCTCACCTATAATGCTCTTAGTGGTAGGTTTACAGAATAGGACATGCGTTAGACGACAGACCACATCATCGAGGTCAGCCTCGTCCAACTCCCCATTTGCTTGTACGCCTTTCATAAGTGCTCGGAGCGCGGTCGATACATGACTGTTACATTTCATAAGCAGTCCAAGAGGAGCAAACACAACCCACTTTGATATCGCATGTGAATCATCCTTTTCGACAAACATCTGTATTGCATCCGACATACCGGCTTCGCCTAGCAACTGCAGCTCCTGTGCTGCCAAATACTCCTTGACCAGCGTATGCACCCGGACCCTGGACAACTTTTCGGAAATAGTGAGCTCTGGGTCATCTATGCTGAGCTCTGGTTGGTCAATCGTGACTCTGGCAGTCCGTGTGGTCTTCTTTGCACGGTGAAAGACAAGAACATCGCGTGGATTCGCGATGCGGCCTTGGAATTCTTGGCCAAAACGAATAGGGTTGGACATCTCGCTGACACCCGTTGTATCTACCTAGAGTAAATGAAAATTAGATACAGACAGGGAAAAGGGCATTTTCAAACGTACCTTCAACCGAACGAGTGGTAACATGTATGGCAGCACCTCTTCGCCATCCTCTGCGGCTCTCTTATTTCGATCTTCCCATATTCGATTGGCCTGTTCGATGAGTGCGTTGACCTATCATAGTCCCCAGTCAGAATGTTTATCTTATGGTCAGAAGAAAAATGTTTCACTCGAGATTTTAGAAATTTGGACACGGCGATCTGATCGTTGATATCAAACCCCTCTTCCTCAGCGGCCTCACCAAGACTAAGTTCTTCAAGCACAAATGGGCGAACCGTCCGCAAAGGTATGGGCTTCAACTGGAACTCTTTTCCCTGAATCTCCAATAAGGCAACGTGTCTGCAAGGGAGACAGCATAAGCCCGAAGACGGGACACAGTGATCTCACGGTGCATCATTCTTACTTTTCGATCGATTCTCCATCGGCGAGGGAGGTGGCGATCGATGACCCGGGTTGCGTGATAAAATAGTTTTTCCCAGCAACGGGTTCTGGTACGATGCGACAGTCATGTTCGTGACCCCAGACAACCAAATCCACGCTGTCATCGAACATGCCTTCAGGCACTGACTCCTGGGGGCCATGTCGCACACTGCCACGAGAGAAAGTGGCGCATATGAGACAATTTGGCAAAAAGGTTCAAGGTTAACGCTGGTCATACCGATTTTGGTGTAGGAGTAAGATATTGAACCAGTCATTCTTATTTCGGGGCATGTACATGCGGACCCGGTTGCTCCGAAGCTCGAAATGCATGCGTTGGTCCTTGACATTGCCCACGCCATATAAACCAAGAAAAGTGCGACCCTTTCGAAGAAGAACGGGTCTGATGGCAATTCCTGTTTGCTGTGCATCGGTATTTGAGACAGGAAGGTCGTATTTCCCCATGTAATTCAAAAGACCTGACACAGAGAGAACATCAAGAGCACATAGGGCGCCCTCCTTCAAAAAGCTGTCACAGGATGAACCACCACCTGAGGCGAAACATACCGGACCGGCACCTTGTGGGTCATCATGATTTCCGTGGATCGAAAAGACAGGGATGCCGACATTCAAATTAGGGTCCTCGTAGTTTATTGCTGGGAAACTAGGTATGTGAGCATCGGAGAAGACCATAAGGATAGCTTATGCAGCGCACTTGTACCCTTCCGCCTTTCCCTCGCTGGGATCGCTCAAGAGTTCAAGTTGAACCGGCCTGTCGTTTAGAGTGTACTCTCGTAAAAGAGCGATTACCTGATAGAGACAATCCCTGGATGGTCTGTTCTCGTGGAAAAGGTCGCCGGCGAGCAGAATAAAGTCAACCTGAAAGGACCCTGTCAGCACCCAAAACGGTTAGGTTCGCAGGGGGTGGTGCTCCTGTGAGCGGCCAAGCGAAGCTAAAGCCAGCTGAACGCACGTTATGCTTCACTGCCAATTGGAGAATCTCTTTGAAGGCGTTGATCGAGTCTTGGCCACGAATTGGATCGCGTTCTAGGTAACCAATATGGTTGTCCGTCGCCAGCAATATTCTGATGGTGTCGTCCGGGTCTTAAACATCGGTTTAAGGCTGAAGCGATCGGGTGCAAAACCAGGCACTTGCCAATGTTTCGAATGGTAGGCGGTGGAGGCCCCGAATCACGACCATCGTCGGACATGGCCAGGCAGTTGTGGGTGAAACGCGACGCGGCTCTGTCTCACGTGAGCGGAGCGAGGCGCCAGGCTGGGCTGTTCAGCTTGGCTGCGCTTTTTCGACACGACTCCGTCTTCGGCACCACACACAATGTCTCCACAAAATGCCGCCCGTGCGCAGCAGCAAAATCACCAGCTCCTCGTGGTATGTCCTGCAGGGTGCACGATGCTTGTCGAGAACTCAACGCGCCCAGACGGGGACAGTCTCCTTCTATCTCGTGGCAGCACTGTCGGTGTGTAGCAGTCTCTCTCAATGTACCAGGTGTCTAGCTCACAGCAGTCGCGCAGATGGTCATGGCGTGCGCCGTCTCTCCATGCTCGTGTTGATACCGGCTGAGTTGCCCTAGGAACAAATGGGTGCTCAAGTCGTCTGCACCTCCGCTGTTTTTCCTGTTCACGCAACTCACGATTGCCATTGTCCTTTTCCTTGTTTCACACGCGGCAAAGTTCATCCAAGTACCCTTATTCGTCGATATACAACTCATCAAGGGGCTTGCGCCGATGATCATATTGAATGTCATTGGGTTGAGGTAGCTATCTTTCCGATGTTTTTCATGCTTAGCCCACTCCTCTCTCCCCAGTTTTAGCAATTACACCCTCAAATATGTCGACGCCTCGTTCTACCAGGTCGCTCGCGGATTGTTGCTCCCGTTCACTGTGGGGACTTCCTACGTCTTTTTGCACGCACGGCCTTCCCTCCGTATCCTCCTCTCGTGCGCTGTCGTCACAATTGGCTTTTTCGTTGGTGTCTTTCTCGACGATCAGTCCGTTGCATTGCTCGGCATTGCATTCGGCGTTTCTAGTTCTGCCATAACTGCGGTGCACTCCGTCGTGATCAAAAAGAGCCTTGATGTAGTCAATGGCAGTGCCCTGCATCTATCTTGGTACATGAACTTGTTGAGTGCTGTACTCATGATTCCCGTTATCGTCCTTGCTGGGGAAGGACCCGACATTGCGCGCCTCATCTTTGAGCAGGATGTCGTGATTCCCCCTCCGGGTGCGCTCTCGGAATTGCACAAATTTGTCTGGGGGTCCCTCATCACCGTAGGCGTCCCCTTCGTTTTTGCTGTATCTGCTGATCGCAAATGATCGCAACAGGGTGTTCTTGGGTTCCTGATGAGCATCGCTAGTCTGCTTTCTATTAAAGTGACGTCTCCGATAACACACATGATCTCCTCCGCCGTTCGTGGTGTCGCTGCGACACTGCTGGGTATGTCGCTGTTTGATGAAGAGATTTCCATGCAAGTGTTTCGCGAGTGCTTCCTCGAGTTCCCAAGCTAACTCGGTTTGATATAGTGGCCGCGTTGCCTCGATCGCTATTATCCTCGGCGGGTCCATTTGGTATACCTGGATAAAACACATCGAGTCACAGGCGCCCAAAGCTGGCGAGAGGGACAACAGCAAATATGAGAGAGTACCTCTAGAAGACATCGAGGCTGGGAAAAACACATCCCAGAAGCCCGAATAGACGGGCGATGCGGATGGCACTTGGACCTTGCGTAGATACCCCATGCTTCCTCGTCGTTCTCGATATCGTACGTTTCGCTGAGATTCCGTAGACGCAGTGGTATCGTAATCGTATTCCCCATGTATCAGGCAGTAATTCCATTGATATCTGAATAGACTGAGACAAATTGTGGCGTGTTCATGGAACAATGTAGAACCGGCAAATGTCCATGGTATGATGTATAGTATTTCATCATCGATCCATGCTACCCTTACGCTCCAACCACAACCCACATTCGATCTGCCAGCCATTGAAACTGCAGCCAGCTCGCAGCCTTGCGCGCCCCAAGCACCCGTCACCTGACAACCGGACCAAGCTGATATCTTTGAAATCTGACCTCTCGCCACCTCAATTATGTTTGGATGTTGTGTAGCCGGCAGACTTCTCCAAACCAACCTACAGCAGGTAGATGAGACACATGCCCTATTCGAGATTCCGGCCGCCGAGAAGGTCAACCATGTTTGTGTCTTTCTCTTAGGGACGGGTAAGGGCGCCTCCAAATCCATCCGCTCGTGCCATGGTCCATCGGCTGACTTCCGGGCACAGTCCCCTTCCCCGAAGGCTATGGTGCTACCGTACACTTCTTCTGGCCAGGAAAGGGGTCCCAAGTACTGGGCATGTGTGTCTTGTCTTGTCCTCCCCTTGAGCCCCGTGGTGATCTGAGCTCCCTTTCCACAGGCTCTCCAACGAAAAGCCATCTGCCATATTTCGCCTCCGTTCCGCGTTTTCTTCTTCGTTATCCAACCCGGCCTCCGGCATGAGCACGCCGTCTGCATTTACATCTGCTGCGCCCACCACGGTCGACGACGTCACTGCCATCCTCGGATTCGCTGTCGAGCCCCTCGAAGCCGTTGCAGCGCAAATGGCGATGCTCCCCGCGGCGACGATAAACGCGATGTTGAGCGCGGAGACGATGGGCATGACATCCGCAATGACGAAACAGCTCGACCCCGCGACGCTGGCGGAGAAGATCGCACGACATTTGCTGAATTACGTGTCTGGATTCGTCTCTTCGGGCAGGATGGGGCCAGAGAGTATGGTGCCCATGAGCGTCATTGCGAAATGGTACGAGAGCTTTATGGGCAAAGTGAGAGCCGGGGGTGTTGGATTTTTGGAAAAGGAGGAATAACAATAATTATAAGCGATGGGGGAAGTACTTTTATTTTTGCGTAGCTCGTGTAGGGTAGCACTGCCAGTGGCTAGGGGCTTATTTACCAAAATTATCTCACGATGAGTCGCTGTCGTTGCTCACATCAATGCCTTTCTCCCGTGCTGTCTCCAGGGGCATTCAGCGAGGATCGAGGTCGGCATGGGGCCGGCATTATTCCACAAAGTCCAACTTTGTGCGCATAGTCGAAGTTGGCCCCCGTGATGGCCTCCAGAACGAGCCCCGGCCGATCCCACCACCCACTAAAGCAGAGCTCATAAACAAGCTTGCCCATGCTGGGTTGCGAAACATTGAAGCGGGCAGCTTTGTTAGTCCGAAATGGGTACCTCAGGTCCGTCACCCCTTGCGTCCATTCTACCCGAGGGCCTCATTCATGGATCTACTACGACAGATGGCGGGGACAGCGGAAGTTCTCTCTCTCATTGATCCCATTCCAAACACCGAACTCTCGGTGCTCGTGCCAAATAGCAAAGGCCTCGACGACGTCTTGCGCATTCTCTCCGCGTCCGTCTCCCCTGACTCGGCTGCAAAGCCCCCACCGCCGGTGACAGAAGTCGCGATATTCACTGCAGCGACAGACGCTTTCTCAAAAGCGAATACCAACGTCACCGTAGCGGAGTCCCTCGCCCGCCTCGAGCCCGTGGCCCGCGCTGCTCTCGCCCAAGGACTTCAAGTGCGTGGATATGTTTCGGTCGTCGTCACTTGTCCATATTCTGGACGTGTGGATCCGCGTAGGGTACGCGATGTCTCGAGAGAGCTGCTTCAGATGGGCTGTTATGAGGTCAGCCTAGGAGATACGACAGGTACGGGCACCCCCGCCAGCGTGCGTGCAGTGTTGGACGAGGTCTGCAAAGAGATAGACCCTAGCAAACTCGCCGGACACGTGCGTGTCTCCGTTCTCTTGTATCCTTGTACAGCTTGGTTTACGTTGTTTCGTGTAGTTTCACGACACGAACGGCACGGCGCTGGCAAACATATTCACTGCGCTCGACGTTGGCTTGCGTGCATTCGACGCCTCTGTCGGTGGACTCGGCGGGTGTCCTTATTCCCCGGGAGCTACCGGAAACGTTGCCACGGAAGATGTCGTGTATGCCCTCACAGGGGAGTCCCTCTATGGTGCCATCGGAGAGCCATACTCCAGTCAATACATTTTCTTCCTGTACCATCCCATGCTGATACTTGCTTCTGTTTCCCAGCGCCTTCGCAAGCATCACTGTCAAGTCTGAGTCCGAAATGGGACGTGGGCCCGATATCTTTGCCTCTGCTTGCAGAGACCGGCGCTTGGATTTCTGAGGTTCTAGGAAGGGAAAGTACGAGTCGAGCTGGGCGTGCCTACCTCGCTCGGAGACGCCGGGAACAGCAACTGGCAGAGAAGACGCAGGCAAAACTCTGAGTTTGTTGCCGTACACACATCGTTTCAAACGTCGACTTGGAGTGCCCAGCACAGTTCGCGGGAATTGCAGGCTGTTGCAACATCCTTGTACTTTTCATGTTCATTTTTCGCTCGTAACTCAACACGCATTCGTCGCTACCAAACACATGATAGATGCTGTACAATTCTTGGCACCTATGCGGGACCCTGCGAGTATTGAAGCTATCTGTAATGTCCTCAGTAAGTCAGTAAGGACAGAAATATCCGACATAGGTATGCTTATGTAAACAACCAAAATAGCATACTAGCTAAATATCCAACAACAAGGAAATTGCTGTTATGGGTAACTAAAAATAGAACTCGGATACGCTGTCACCATTCGCTCTGCAGCCCGACACAGTTTCCAGGAAACAAGAATATCTTGACATCGGCTATTCAATCACACTCATTGCGCACATTTGTATCGTGCAATACCTTGTAGTCTGTTACCCCTTGACTTCTGTGATTTCTACCGTTTCCTGGTTATATACATGGAACAACAATATGCTGGCCGGCCTCGCTTCCTTCGAGTCATCCGAACCGAGCAATCAACAGGAGCGTCGACCCGCCAAAGTGGAACGACTCGATTTCGTCGTTCTTCTTGATCTAGTCCCTCTTCGCACCTCCACTATCGTCGAGACCTCACCGAGTCCGACGCTCGGGTTATGTGACTCGATGAATATGAGTACGCGCGTCAAGATGAATCCCTGCGACAGGCACGAGACGGCGTCCAGGTCTAGGTCGTCGCCGAGGTGCGCAGCATAGTACGTGCCTGGGACGACGCACGTACGCACGACGCATCTGTCAACGTGGTTGCGCCAATGGTATTCTGGCTGCCGGGAAGACGGTCCCGCTGGCCAAGAGTGGCTTGTAGTTGAAGATGCGGTCGTGCCGGTGGTGACGTTGATGAGCTCAGCGCTGTCGAGCACAAAGGTACTAGGGCGGATGCCTTGACTCAGTGTCTAACGAAGAAGCTGTCCCAGAACGTCAATCCCATGCAAGGCCAAAGTTGGCCTCTATCTGTGACGCCCTGGGATCGAACGCGCCATCTTCTGTAATGAAGAGGGCGCCGCGAGACGCCAGAGGGAGGAGGAACCTGCTCTAGCATTCGTTGGCAAATATCCTGCACGACATGTCAGTTGAGCACAAACATCTGTTAAGCAGTACTTTTCACGTAACGTTTTCTGTGAGTCTTTAGCAGCTTTTGCGACCTTTGATTGGCTGACGTGTCGTCAAGGTTGGGACTTTGGAGGAGTCGGACCATGGTTCGTCCAACTTTCGGCTGACAGATGAAGGAGCGCCAGTCATAGCGAATGGCCGCGATCGGCTGCTTGTCGCATCGGACGATCTTCGGGTCTTTAGCTTCCGCGAACTCTGCTCAGACTCGCCACTTACGTACAGTAGTAAATACACCACACCATTGGCATGACTGCTGCTGGCATTCTCCCAACCATGGATTGAGCATAACGCTGCGCTTGCAGATGGTAAGCTAGAAAACCTATCTGGGGCCAAGGTGAGTTCATATTTCGACACTGTCTTCAATTCGGCTCAACTCACCATGAGAGGTGCATCTGTCAGCCGAAAGTTGGACGAACCATGGTCCGACCTCTCCAAAGTCCCAACCTTGACGACACGTCAGCCAATCAAAGGTCGCAAAAGCTGCTAAAGACTCGCTAAAAACGTTACGTGAAAATACTGCTTAGCAGATGTGGGGGTCAGCCTTAACCAACAGTGCCGTGACTGTGTGACGTTTGCCATTTATCCATACCCCGGAGGGTGTGCTGAACTATCCACTCTTTCGCCCAAAAATCAGGGAAGTAGGCATTGGGACCCAGCAATACCGTGACAATGTATCCTTCGCTCTCCCGCCATGACGCTGTTCCCTTGCATAACGTACACCAAGAGCAGGGACAGCGACGACAGCCGATGTTAGCTTCGTCCACTCAAAGCGAAGAAACCATCGACTGATTTCTCGCTTCCGCCTCTTCAGGTTGGTAAAGTCCACTTCGAGATGTAACGGAAGCCCCAGCATAACTTGGTATATATTCTCTTTAGTTCGAATTGAGTCATCTTCCCCTGCCTACCTTTACGCGTCCACCGTCAAACTTCCGCCCTCAATTGTGCCATGGCCCGCCCTTCGGAAACGAAGCTGCCTGTGTCGGAACTGGAATCGTTCCATCAAAAATCAGAGCTCAGTGATCAGGAGAAGCAGTCACCCATTCGTGAATCTACCTTGCATTCCAAAGATACGCTACATATAGAATCTCTGATTCGGGAGCTTTTCGCACAGTAAGTCCACCCTATCTTTTTATTACGATTATCGGTCTAATATTCTATTCTTCACAGGCCTGGCGAAGATGGGGCTTGTATGCGGAAGCTGGGTGTCATGTTTAGAGACCTACGCGTCGTAGGGCTCGATGCTGGTACACCCGTTCAGCATAATGTGATATCCCTATTTCACCCTCGGTCGATGATGGGATACATCAATACTTTACGCCATCCCCCAGTTCGCGACATCCTTTCCGGCTTTGAAGGGGTCATACTTCCAGGAGAAATGCTTCGTGAGTGCACGTCATACGGCTCTCAGCTTGGCTGACCCACGGCATTTATACAGTTGTTTTGGGTCGTCCGGGCTCGGGATGTACCACTTTTTTAAAAACTCTTGCCAACCATCGTGAGGATTACCACGATGTTCTGGGCGATGTTTTCTACGATTCGATCACCCCTGCAGAGATCCACAAGCGGTACCGTGGTGATGTCATATACTGCCCCGAGGACGATATCCACTTTCCGACACTTACAGTTCGAGAAACGTTGGATTTTGCTTCTGCGATGAGGACCCCGAGCTGCAGAACGGACATTCGTTCGAGAAAAGCACGTGCCATGCACATGGCGGAACTTCTCATGCGCATCCTCAGGATTGAACATGCCAGAGACACTGTTATCGGCAACGCATTTCTTAGAGGTGTTTCTGGTGGTGAGAAGAAGAGGGTATCCATTGCAGAAGTCATGTCCGCGCGGAGCAAGCTTGTTTGTTGGGATAAGTGCGGATTTTTTTAGTGCCGAAAAAAATGTTATCTGATTGGCTCCGCTAAGTGCGACACGTGGTTTAGATTCATCCACAGCACTCGAATTCATCCGAGCGCTTCGTAGCGCGACAGATGTTGCTAAGCTCACAACAGTGGTTTCCCTCTACCAAGCCGGGAAACAGCTCTTCGAGCTATTTGACAAAATATGTTTCATTCACAACGGAAAGATGATATATTTTGGTCCTGCAAAAGACGTAAAGCAGTATTTCATGGACATGGGGTACGAACCTCGGAACAGGCAAACTACTCCGGATTTTTTGGTAGCGTGTACGTCCCGCAATAGTTATAAAGTCTTTTGCTATGCTCATCGCCGTCGTGCAGCGGTCGATCCTAATAGCAGGAAAATCCGCTCTGGATTCGAGGGCGTGATACCCCGTACGGCTGATGAGATGGCTGCTCACTTTAGGTCGTCTGTCTATGGCCGACTTAATTGTTCATCAATGGATTCATACTACAACCTTTATGTCAACAAACCCGACCTTAAGAGGGCCTATGACGAAAGTGCTACGAGTGAACGCGCTCAATACACACCCAATAATCGGTCATACACGCTATCGATACCTATGCAGGTCTGGGAAGTGATGCGCCGACGATGGCAGATATTGAAGGGTGACTGGGTCACACAGGTAGTCCATCTTGGGTTCGTATTGGTTCCTTGAGTTTAATGGAGGCTGAACTGTCGTAAAATTCATGAAATTATGTAGAACACACATTTTTGAAGCTATTGGCATAGGGACCGTGTTCTTCCGAATGCCTGTCAACATGGGCGCATACTTTGGGAGGGCTGGTGTACTTTTCTTGTACGAACATCCTGCGAACTCGTATGCAAGTGTATTGACTCGTACCTTTCACAGCTCCCTTTTTTGTTGTTCCCTTTCTTCTGTGGTGGAAATCCCGGGTCTCTTCTCTCAGCGTTCTATCATTTTCCGGCATCAGAACAGGGCCTTGTATTACCCATTCGTCGAAGCTCTGGCTCACACCATTGTCGATATCCCGATAAGTTTGATCTCCGTTTCTATTGTGTCGAGCACCATCTACTTTTTGGTGGGTCTCCAAGAAACAGCAAAACAGTTCTTGTGCGGGGTTTTCCTTCCACTCTACAGTATTATTCTCTGGACTCACGATGCCTATAGCATTTTTTTATTGTTCATTTTCTCCGTAACGCATGTGATGAAAACTTGCTACAGAGGCATTGCATCCTCCTGCAGAAGCGAATCAACAGCTGTGTCGGTGTCTGGAGCAATTGTCCTAATCCAAATTCTATACACTGGTTACGCTATACCTGGAGAGAACATCGTCCCAGCGCTACGTTGGATCAGGTTCTTGAATGTGCGTGCGTAAATTGAATTTGATTTAGTCAAGGCTGATGGTACATTACAACAGCCCCTTTATTTTGCTTTTGAGTCGTTGGTCGTCAACGAATTCCACACCATTAATGCTACATCCACGTCAGTTATCCCATCAGAGTTTGGAAGCGGGAACGTCACGCTCACAGACCTGGTGCACTCCACCACTGGATCGCCATTCGGAATGGGGATGTCCGGCGATAGTTACGTATTTCGGTTTTTCGACTTCTCTTATTCACATCTGTGGAGGGTATGCGATCATTCTCTCAGTCTCATGGGTGGCGTGCTGACTTACATTTGAATGTTAAATAGAACTTGGGGATTCTATGCATTTTCACTTTTATCTCACTCGCACTTTCCCTTCTGTCTTCTCAATACAACCGGCAAACCATGCGGGGTATCACAACAACGCTCTACAAGGAAGGGAACAAACGTTTTCCTGCCCTTCGGCCTATGGACGAAGAAAGGAATGTTTCAGGTGACCTTTACGAGAGACGAGAGCGGCCGGACGCAGTTGGCAACTCTGTAGAAGTTTTGTCGGAGGAACCAGAGCAAGTTAACGTCTTTTCATGGAAGGATATCCGGTATGAGGTCCCCGTGTCAGGGGGTAGGATGCGCAAACTCCTCGATAATGTTTCTGGGTACGTCACTCCGGGTAAGCTGACGGCATTGATGGGGGAGACCGGCGCAGGAAAGGTAAGCATTCAAAATGCAGACGCCATTAGTGCCTGACCGGATATGCTTGGACAGACGGTGCTATTGAATGCACTCGCTCGGCGTATCTCAAATGGCGTGGTGTCGGGTGATTGTTTGGTGGATGGGCATCCGCTCCCCGCAAATTTCGCAGCCCAGGTTGCATATGTTCAGCAGATGGACACCCACATTCCGCAGTCAACCGTTCGCGAAGCCCTGCTCTTCTCTGCGAGACTTCGGCAGCCTACCTCTGTTTCGATGGCTGACAAAGAAGCTTAGTATGTCTTCATAGGCATCGATATCTATCCCATCCTGATGGGCTGCCATTCATGAATAGCGTAGGCAAATGTCTGAAGATGTGTGGCCTGGAAGCTTGTGCAGATGCCATAGTCGGTACCCTTGGTGTTGAGCAAAGGAAGCGCGTTACCATTGGCGTTGAACTTGCCGCCAAGGTAGGATCGTAAATTTTACCCATATTGGTTTCACTGACAATAATGCTGTCAGCCAAAGTTGTTGCTTTTCCTTGATGAACCCACTTCTGGCCTCGATTCACAGTCTGCTTGGGCTATTATAAAGTTCCTTCGTGAACTTGCAGACCGAGGACAAGCTATTCTTTGCGTGTCAGTTCCTCTTGTTAGAGGTATTCGGTCAAGTTGCTGATAAGCACGCCCGCATGCGTAGAGTCCATCAGCCGTCTGGCGAGCTTTTCCAACTATTTGATCGATTGCTCTTGCTCCAGAGAGGTGGACAAACGGTCTACTTTGGCGATATTGGTGAGAGGTCCATGACGATGATCGAGTATTTCCAAAGGAATGGCGCCCCTCACTGTCCTGCTGACGCAAACCCGTGAGTGTTGTCCTCCTTCACGCCGACTATTGCTATATGAAAACACTGTGTGCTCAGGGCCGAGTACATGCTGGATGTTATTGGAGCTGGGGCTATAGCAAAGTGTACGACCGACTGGAATCAGGTTTGGAAAGATTCACCAGAAGCAGCAAGCCTAAATCTCGAGATTGAGCGCATCCGTGAGGAGGGGCGATCTCGTCTCGTCGGGAGCACTGCATCACACCCAGAATTCATGAGTTCTTGGATAGACCAGCTCCTAGTGCTCACTCATCGTGGCTTCGTATGTCACTGGAGAGATCCAACTTACATCTACTCGAAACTGTTCATCTGCGTTTTTACAGGGGTTATGGTCGGGCTCACGTTCTTCGGAGTGGAAAATTCTCTGCGGGGCTGCGAGGAAAAAATATTGGTGCGTACTTTCGTGTATCGCTTACAGTGCAAAGCTTTAGTTGATGTTCCTTGAATACAGTCGCTCCTCGTGATTGTTGCGCTCTGTATACCAATGGCACACCATTTGCAGGCCAATTTCCTCGAGCACAGAACTGTCTATGAGGTCCGGGAGCGTCCTTCGAGGATGTTCACCTGGTCAGTATTCCTCGTGTCCCGAATTCTGATTGAAATCCCCTGGAACATACTTGGCATGTCCTTGGTGTTTTTCTGCTGGTACTGGACCTCTGGCTTCGACAGTTCCCGTGTCGGCTTTTCCTACCTCTTTTACTCCGTGATATTCCCGTTGTATTACACCACCTTTGCACTGGTCATCGCAGTAATATCTCCCAATGGAATTGTTGCGTTCGCACTCGTCGGTGCCTTGGCAACATTTTCTGTCCTCTTGTATGTTGCCCCCTTTTCTGCATGGTTCGTTTTGACTGTACTGATGAATGGATGTGACGGTCCCCCAGCGCCGGTGTTCTACAACCATATTCTCAATTAGGCTGGTGGAAATGGATGTACTACGTGTCTCCCTTCACCTATATCATCAAAGGCTTTATCGGACAAGGTGAGTCACACCGTTCCATTGCAATGCATTTTCTGAAGGGCACACTGACGTCTCCATTCCCCGCGTTGCAGCCATGGGTGAACAACCGATCACTTGCGCACCCGATGAGCTTATTATAATCGAACCGCCCTCAGGGATGAACTGCAGTGTCCTCGGCCAATACATCTCCTTAGTAGGCAGTTATCTCACCAACCCAGATGCGGCTGCAAATTGTGCAATATGTCTCTTCCGGACGACGGACGAGTACCTACAGTTGACCTTCAACGTGTCGTACGGACACCACTGGGGGGATTTGGGTGTCGTTCTTGGTTTCGCTGGTTTCAACGTAAGTTTTCTCTCCTTTCCACCTATCGCACTGGGCTGCACAACGACCTAAATCGTGGCTGACGACGATGTGTGCGCTGTGGCAGGTCTTGTGCATGTTCGCAGGCATGTACTTCTTCCGCGTCCATGAGGGTATGCGAAGCATGTTGGCAGGTCTTAAGCATTCATCCGAAAATTCTGTCAAGCCGTAAAATAGTACTAGACCCTGTCCTCCTCGCTGGAATGCCATGCCACTGCTCGTCTAACATAGGTTACGTGCAGCCTGACCCGACGGTATATTGTGTTGCGTGTACGACCCAAGAATAAAGAAACTTGTTGGCATACACTCACACTCCGATTCTTTGACCGTGTGCCCACCACTACCGCCGCGCATATAAAAGTTTGTCGTATCGTACTAGAAGGCACGTCCTGACATACCCTGAGTCCAACGATAAATGTTCTTGCTTAACTGAGATCTATAAACCTGCAACGGGTGACTGAATCGTCTAAAATCGATCCATCTCAATGGAGGAGTAATGAAAGCCCCTGACGTGCATCGTCAGATGATTCTAGATGTCACCGTCTTCCTTGCGCTGAGTGATGGGGGTATCGTTTCCAAGAAATCCCATCCCAAAACATCATGACATCGCAGACTATTCAATACACACGGTAGACATTCGTATCGTACAATTCCTTGTGATCTATTCCTCTTTGAATTATCATCCCTGCTGTTTCCTAGTTATCCACATGGAACAACAACGTGCCAACCTGCCTCGCTTCCTCTGGGTCGTCCGGACCAGGCAACATCGTCAGCTTGGTCTCAGGGCGGAAGACCAACAGATGCGTCGACCCGCCAAAGTGGAACGACCCGATTTCGTCGCCCTTTTTAATCCGATCCCCCTCCCGCACCTCCACTTTGGTCGTCGAGACCTCGCCAAGCCCCACGCCCACGAAGCACATGAGCCCGATGCTCGGGTTGTCCGACTCGATGAAGATGAGCGCGCGCGTTGAAATGGCGGTGACAAAGCCCTGCGAACGCGAGACGACGTCCGGGTCCGGGTCGTCGTCGAGGCGCGCAGCGTAGTACGTGCCCGGGATGACGCACGTGCGCACGACGCGCCCGTCGACGGGGCTGTGCCAGCGGTGGTAGTCCAGCGAGCTGAGCATCGCCTGGAAGACTGTCCCGCCGACCAGCTGGGACCCGAGCGGCTCGTAGTTGAGGATGTGGTCGAGCGAGTACGGCACCTCCTTGACCCAGAACTCGTCCATCGCCTGCACGTCGGTGGCAACACGGTACGTGATCGCCTCGCAAGCGACGTTGATGAACTCGGCGTTGTCGGGTGCGACGGTGGAGCGGATGCCTTCCCTAAAGCGTCTGACGAAGAAGTCGTCCCAGGACGTGAAGCCCATGTGGGGCTGGTCGGGCTGGCAGACCCATGCGTCTGTAAATGACATGCCAAGGCGATCGGTTTGCACCCGTAACGCTTCGGGACTGAACCAACCACCTTCCGTAGCGACCAGGACGTCGCGAGACGCTGGGGAAACAAGGAACCTGCTCCACTCGTCAAACACCTTGTGCAGCATGACATTCACTTTATCGTTTGTGAACGCGCGGTAGCCAGCCTCAGTGTTGCAGAACGGGGCGAGGACACCGTACATCGGAACACCGCTCACGAGGGGGCTGGTGTAACTGTAGGTCGGTGCCACGGTGATGGTCTTATCGAGAACAGCGAGCAACTGCAGATAATTGGTGATCTAATCCACATGAATAAATATAAGGTCAGCAGGGAGGTATGGTCAGTGAGCACCGTGTTGCCCACTTACCGAGTCCTGGTCAGGGTCTGGGTTAGGAGTGACCTGATCGAACATCTCGTGGAAATCTCTGTATATTTCCCCGTTCCCTTCGATCAGTTGCTTGAACTGAAGAATGACAAGTGACAGCTGCTTGTCGTCGACAAAGCCATCTCTCGTGCAGACACCGTTGTGGATAAGTCCACCGAGCAACTCGCTCTGAAACTTCCGAATAATGGCAGGGTCCTTGGGGAGCCATCGGGCGATAGTGCCTTGATACTCGACCTTGAAGGGCATCTTGATTCAACTAGGGTTGCGGCGTCACCCAAAGATCGCGTTGATTTTGGAAGGACAACTCACAGCGAAAACAGATATAAACGCTGAGGGGGCGAAAAGGCAAGAGCTGGGACCCATTATATACGCTGAACAACCCGAATCAGCGGCGTGCTATCGTCGCGATTTCCCCCCTCCAGGGGACACCGATCGAGCCTCGCTCTCTTTGAGAAGGAAAAGTAAACTGAAAAGACACGTTTGTCCCTCCTGATCCTTGTATGTGACGACCATTTGAACAGAATTCTCCCGAGGTCCGCGAGAACGCAGGTTGTACAGGTGCAGCAATCTGGGAACTAAGCCGTCAAGAGAAACAAACCGTTGATCGGTTCGATATCACCAGATTACATGGCACGCACCTGACGCACCTTTGCACCCCTGGTAGTGGTGCCCAGCATCGTGGCACAAGGGGCCTCGTTTGTTTGTCACCATAGATATTACTATATTTGCGCTCGGCGGCAGGACAGACGAGAAAAGGCGCTGGAACGTCGTAGTTTGTGTTCGCAGCAGGCGAAACAGGGAAGCGAACACTGTCTCGTTCGAAGTGGCCGGCCAAGCCTGAGGGCCCGATCATGGTCTCTTTCTTGGCAGGGAAGTGTAGTGACAGTCGGTGGGGAAGCCCATCGGTAGTGCCTGATCCAAATAAACAGGATGTCATCCTAGTCGGTGGAGAAGCATGATCGGGGACCTCGATGATCTGCGTCGCACGAGGTAGGAAGGTGCCGCTCAAGAATGGCAACCAGAAATCCGGGCTTCTAATCTGCCGGGTTCCGCCGGTGTTTCGCTGAAACCCACCGTTGATTGGTCTGTGGTCACAGACTGGACGATCAGGCGCGAGTGGCGCTTCCGAGTCAAGTGCGGGCTTGATTTATTCAATCGATGGGCGGCCGGGATGGGTGCGGCAATTGCTGCGAACAATCGGATCCGCAAGCTTCCCATCCTAGACCGCTTCAGGCATTATTGCCAGAGGATCTGGGGGTTAGACCGAAGTGGATCCAGAAATCGTCAGGTATCACCCAGCTCTCCCTGGCCTGTTCACAAGCGGATGTTCATATCTTGGAATGAAAGAAGTGATGGCCATCCCTCGACCAAGTATCTGCGCAGACCAGGGGAAGGACATGGCGGCGAATGCGGTCTCAGGTTGACTTGCCATAGACTTACGAATCCTTTGGTAGTACTTCCTATTAAACCAGACCGCAGAGGAAATCAGTTTTCCACAGTTGCAATTTGCATTTACTAAAGCATTCCAAGCCGAATCAACGTTACAAAATGACGATAAGAGAACGAAACGCCAGAAGTCGAAAGAAAAGCATGCCGAATGAGTTTCCGTGGTATGTTGATATGCCATACTCGTACAAGAAATGGAAGGTGGAAAGAACTAAAATCTTAACCTATATGTCCGTTATGTACGGGTGTGGGCGCCTTGTCGGAGATAAAACGTCGGGGAGGATGAGGAATTGAATAAAAAAAAATGAAAAATGAAAAGACTGGGTGGGGCACGTGGATCGTGAATTGTGTACAACGAGAGCAAGGCTTTAAAGAGGGGAATGGCGCGAAGACGGGGTATCCGTACGAATGGGGATATGTACTATGTTTTGCGGGAGAGGAACCAGGGTTTATATGAAAGGATCGGGAGATAACTGCACGACGCGTATGCGAGATGGGTGGGTAGCGCCGCCGTACTTGGTCACATGCGAATGAAAGGGGTGATGGGATATCCTTTGAAGATTCCGTCTTGATAAAGGGGGCAAAGTTCGGTCTCAACGCGGCGCCTGATTGCCACGGCATCAGGCACAACGAACAAGTGAAGCCGTGTACGGTTAAGGCCCAAACGTACATTCACTTGATCTTTCGGGTCGACTGACCGTACGTCGGAACTTCTATTCATCAGATTATTCCAGTCCACGCTGTCGAGCGTGGATGCAAGGCACGAAAATAAGATGAGTGGTATGACCGGCGCCCAGGGACGATGGGAAGTGATCTAGGACGGGGGACATGGTCAGCAAGTTGCCTCTGGTCTATACACAAGGTCAATTCGTACCAAGCCATGTTCCTAGCCACAGCAGCTATTCGAGCGGATCGTCTGTACGTCACACCCTCACACTGCCAATGAATACCACCAGGGAAAGAAAAAGAAACAAGTAAAGGCCATCAGAAACACATTCTTATCACCGCAACCAGCCATTCCCACCCGCGTTGAAGAGCGCAGCATCGTCGAGACCCTACGCACAAATGCAAACCACCATCAGCACAACACGAACCATGTCTCTCTTATGCTTTTCATGCACCTTCCCTTCCATGTTTTCTCGGCCCCAAGTAGCAGACCACGATAACCTAACCTACTGCGGAATCGCCGATGGGGCTCGAATCCTGCTCGTAGTCACGGAACCCACAGTCAGATTATTCCGATACATCATGCCCGTTCCTGTCCGAGGCTTTGGTCGGGGACTCTCTCCGCCTGTATTCGGACTTGGGAGAGGCGACTGCGACAGAGCAGTGATGGGCGTCGATAGGGCAGAGTTTGGGCCAGCACTAGCGCCCGGGGACGGTATGAACAATGTCTGTGTCCCACCTGGAGAAGCCGCTGACCCTGAGGTGTGATTGGACCCGGTATTCAGGGAAAGCGCACGGAGCTTGAGTTGGTCATGTACATTCCGGTTGTAGGTCAGCACCTGACCAGGCCGCGGGGATCGTTCACCGGGCTGGAGCGACTTGCTCGCTGTTTGGTTTGGTTCGGTCTGGTCAGGGAGAGGATGAGAAGGATTAGCCGGCGAAGAAGAGGAGGGTAGCGAAGAGCTGCGGCTCACAAGCCTGAGGGGGCGGGGAGTATATGCCTGGCCAGCGGGTGCAACAGGAGACAACGACGGGGTGGTCGGCCGCGGGAGAGCGGATGAGTGGGGAAGCAAAGGAGATTTCGGAATGGTCAGAGATGGCCTCGGAGTACCATTAAGGGATGGTCGTGGTAAACCTGCGGGGAGGGACGTGTTCGGTGGCCGTTCCACAAGCGATGGTCTCGGAGTCGACGTTGGGGAGAGACTTCTGACCTTGGAGTCTGCAGAAGGCGCAACAAGCATGGAATTGTTGGAGGCAGAAGATGCATTCGAATAGGTGCGCGGACGCTGCAACCTACCTGACTGTGATCGGAGGCCAAGGACGGAAGGATGCTTGCCTTTTGCGGCAAGTGGAAGGGGCGGAAGCATCTTGTCCTGATTGTAGAGCGGTTGGAGCGGGGGAATTTCCTCGCTACTTTCAGGGGTGGCTGGAAATGATAGGCTGGCAGAGGAAGCTGTGCTGCTCGGGGTGTGCGGATCTGCCCCCGAACCTCCGTTGAGGCTGCCGACACTGGAGCGCTCAAACGCTGCACGTGTCGGGGTGATGCCATCGTCGTGCTCACGGATGCCTGGCATGAGGGCGTCGTTGACCGGTCTAATGGACTCGGACATGGAACCAGCCCTCGCACGGTGTCCTGTGGAGGAGGCGGAGTAGGTGCTATAGCGTCCGAGGGAAGAGCCGGTGCTGCGAACGCTCCCGACGCGGCTGAGGGGCTTGCTCCTGGAGGGGAGGCTCTTGGTCGCTATGCTGGAGCGATGCGAAAGGCCAAACTCGTCGGTGTCGTGTACGGGTTCGTGCTCGTCGGCCTCACGGAGGACGCTGTGAGAGATGGACCTTGCGAGGGGGTGCTGGGAGGGGGCGCTGCGGTAGGATGCAACGGAGGAGGAGGAGGCGCGGCGGGACAGCACGAGGGTGGACACGCGACGGGTCAATGGGGACGGTGCGTCTTCGTCCTCGCTAGAGAGAGGGTCAATATCCTTAAGCAGACGCCACGAGGAAAAGCAAGAGAGAAGACACGCTCGGCAACACTCGGCACGCGTAACAAGGTCGTCGATCGCCCGTCTAATCCTTCAACCACCGCAGTTGGCGGACCACTTTTAAGCACACCCCCACCAGCCCTTTTGTGCTTTCTTCCATCCACCCACCACCCGTCCGAAGAGGTGAGTCTCCCCCCGAGAACCAGTCACCTTCCAGATGGCAGACTGCAAACCAGGCAAGAAAGAAAAACAAGATGACACACACCTGTCGCTCCACCCGAGCCCAGTCGTCAGCCCGACACCGCCCTTGAGCAGCCTGCCGTCACGGTGCCTGTTCCTTCTTTGTGGGGTGTCTCTCGCGTCCTTCGCGTGCTTCGAGCAAGTACTCATTGCCGACATCAGCGAGGTGTTCGACGCGTTGGAAAGATGAGACGATGCTGAGAAGCTAGACATGATACTCAATCGTGTCGAGTCCGCTTCACCCCGTGGCAGTAGCTTCGAGCTGGGAGATAGCATTCCGTGCCTCAACATCAATTGCCTACAAGGCGCTCCAAGTCAGCGGGTAAGGCACGAAACTCCTCCAGAAGCCGAAACTCACGGCAGCGGCGTATGCAAATCAAGACTCGAATCGGACTCATTCCCTTCGCCTTCTCCCGCGACACAGACCGTTCCATCATCATCACTTCGATGCGTCGTTTTTGTAGCTAGCGTGGCCGTCACTGTGCGTGCGCTGGCCGGCAGTGGGGGCACATCACCGCTCCTGCGACTCTCTTTCCGATGCCGTGTTCGGCTCGGATCACGCGAGCGTGACGCCATTGAGTGCTTCCGCGGACGAGGAGTGGCCGTTATCATTTGCGTGACTTCCGGAGACACGGCACGATGCCTCGTATTCACATCCTCGGAACCAGCGGTCACCTGCAAGGAACGGATGGATGACTTCCTCAGTTTACGCACTGCAGGGACCTGGGACGCGGCAGAGGGTAGGGACTCTGCAGGACTTTGTGGTTGTGAACGGGGGAGAGGCGGAAATCGCGGAAATGGACGAGAAGCCTGGTCGTCACCCTCGCCTTCATTATCGGATTTGAGCGCACTTAAATCGCTCATATCGACACCCGCAATCGAGTCCTCAACGTACGGCTTATTGTCTGGACCGACGAAAGAGGTACCCGCTGCGCGGTTAGAACGCAGAATGTCGGGACTATCCCCTCGTGATTGGTCATGACTCTTCCTTTCAGCAACTGAACCGAAGAGTGGGGGTGGAGGTAGAGCCGACGATGGGGGTGGGGGGACGCTGGTCTCATTCGCAGGTTCCTCCGTAATCGGTTCCTTATATTCGCTGACTGGGTAGATCGGATTGCGGAGAGAAGACAACGAGCCCTGTCTACCTCGCCCACGCAGTGGCTGGTTAACGTCGATAGACAACCGTGGCCGTTGTTCTGTGCGAGACTGTGAGCGCTGAGATTCGGTCAAAGAGACCGCGGGCGACGCAGAGCGAGCCACTGTTTGCAAAGCACAGTGCGCCGTGATGAGGTCCGGTGTGACAGAGGAAGGTCCAGGGACAGGCGGGAGTGGTCCGGTAGGGGGTAAGGAGGGGGGAGGGTTGTTGTGTGGTACAAGAGCCAGCACCGGCTGAGACGATGTTGGCGACGTTGCATTCGGATTCGACGTGGAGATAACATTCGTGGTTGCTGCTGCCCCAGCGGACGCTGTCGTCAGCCAATTTGCGGCAGACGCCAGGAGAGATGGGCTGTTTAGCAGAGCGTTTGGCGTAGCAGTAGTTGGCGTCCCAGGAATATGACTCGGTGGGGCAGGGAAGGCCTCGAGCAGGAAGGGCACCGGGGTGCGCCGCGATATCCGGGGTGCAGGGGAGGCGCGTCCAGGAGCTTGCGAGTCGGAGGATACACGGCGAACATGAGGATGTGGGACGGGGCCCGGTTCTGGGACTTTAGGATGGGGGGGATGGGGGTTCGCCAGCGGGGGGAGGTCGATCAGCGAGGATGGCGGGTCGAGGGACAAGCTCGAAGCCGCTGTGGCCATGGTCAGGTGCCGACGTCGTGGAGGGGGTCGTCACGTCCGCGCAGGTTCGCCGGACGAAGCAGAGGCGTTGAGGCGAGAAACCAAGCCAGCCGTGAATCAAAACGAGATGGCGAGGCGAACCCGTGGCGCTGGCAGAAAGGCGCCGCTTCCCACGCTCGCTTCCCGAGGACGTCGGCTAAGCGCGTCGCCAGCCATTGACAAGGCGCGAAGTCGTCTGCACTCCACAACATCCCGTACGGCCGACCACCTGTTCACGCCAACGTCGTCTTGGCTCGTCCCTGTCCCGCAATGGACAGATGCAGACGAAACTCTGGCAACGCCCGGTTAGACTCATCACTGCCATCCACACCGGACTGATGCCGATTGACAGCACCCACCCCCATACCCGACTACGAAATTCCCACTTGACGCTGGTCCGCATGACGTCGGGTCCGCGCATCGACCAGTGATCGCTTCCGGATGTGGGATGGTCGCGCACCATTCTCCTAGGCCAAAAGCACTGTGCAAAATCACAGCTCACTGAATTCCTTATAGTGCCACATGTCACCGAGTCGTCGTGTCAACGAGCCTGAGCTGCGCAGCCTGGCATTGCTGACAACGGTGGTGCTTGGTCCCTCCCCTTGTCGTTATAGCCTGGGAACGAAACTTTGGGGCCCTCCCAAACCAAGCTCCAGTCTTATTTTTTCACACACCACTGTCGCTGTCTCCGACCGTGTCTCCAATGCATGCGCCGTTTCTTCCAAGTGTATCCATTGAATTTTCTTCTCACTCTTGTTTCAAGCTGGAGTACTGCCCGACCCGGTCATGAGCCATTTGTGCTGCTCATCATTTGACGTTGTCTCCCATTCCAACGTGCACTCGGTGAATGCACTTTCATGTGGACGATTGGTCATTTGGGATGGCAAGGCACTACATGGTTCAGGGCATATATTACCCGCTGTTCGCTTCCAATAAGTGTCTCCTTGATGGAACCTTACTTTCTATTGGACCTGTCAACCCTCACTACTGCATAAATAACACAAGCTGACGTTGGATATTCTATTGGTTGGTCACAGACCCCCAACACCAATCCCCAGTCATTCAATGACCCTGTTCACCAGCATCGCTACGCACAATCCCTTTCGTGTATCTCATTCGAGCGCAGCGCCTCTATCCCTCTGGCGTTGCTCCCCATAATATGGCGCAGTTTCCGTCAACCACACGCTGTCACAAACTTACATGCAACATTTGTCAAGCCATCAAAAATAGCAGTGCCTTGAATAATTTTGTGTGCCAGGTGGCTGTGCAGGCAAATGCGGGCATTGCGCCTATCATAATAGGCCGTGGGCACACGAAGCACATGCCATTTGCGCCTCCACCACTTTTCAGAGGTCAGTCTACTGTCGTGTTTATCAAGCGCGATGCTCATGTGATGTGGTGGCGTTCATGACCGTGGAGCGGCTCTCTTTCCCTATCTCCTTGCCTTTGGTGATTTACCGTCCACCTTGTACCCAACAGGGGATGAGCCGAACGCCCTCCCTATTTTTAACCTCTTCTTTTGTTGTGCGGTGTGTCGGTGAAAAATGGACTGACGGAGATGATCCGAACAAACGCCCCCTATTGAACTCGCTGATCGCTATCTCTCTTGCTGTCTACCTGCAGGTGCCCCTTAGGCCGTGTCTTATCGTGATCAGCGGAACCACACCGAGCGTCCATGTGTCACCGTGGGCCGCCCACCACGAAAGCACGGTGCACTGGGAAGCGTCAGTGTCCACTTCCACGTGCCACCCCACGCCTCCAGCGTCCGTCGTTCGGAGATAGTGATCGGATCGAACGATGATCATGGATCACGAACACTATTGGAAATTAGGTCCCCAAGACAGTGGACGTTGGGGCGCAGCTATTCACGGCGCTCCTCGCCCGAGCCTTCTCCCGTCCACCCTGCATCTCCTTGCAGATCCTCGGACACGCTCGGCACATGACGCTGGTGTCGAACGCAGCGTATCCTGGTCGTATTAGTGGGTCAGTTTGGGAGGTTGCCGTTCACCACGCTGGCAGTGCGGGCAGTGTGTGTTGCAAGACGCGCGTTGAAACGTGGACACCCGTGTCGACAAGCGCCCAGACGATCCCATCAAACACCATCGTGGTCTTTGTCTCTGCTCGACCAGGAACAATGTACGTCCGGCGTAGGGGCACTCCCAACCTGCGTTCGAACCGCGCCGTGGAACGACACGGACATGCCGATTCCACAAGGCGAGTGGACCAACGCGACGATGATCGTCAGGCACAGTCCCGGCCTGCGCGCAGACCACCTTTGTGGCGTCCAGCACCCGACAAACAGTTCGCTTGCTCGGACCGATGCGCTCGGCGCTTGGCGTTGATGCGCCGAGAAAAAATGTCTTTCTCGAAACGGGCGGTGCAAACGTATCTAGATGAGATAGAGCGTGCGGATTCCACATTTTCGGGCGTGTTAGACGACTTGCGTAGCTTAGATCCTATGGTCTGTGTCCGACGATGAGACGCGCTCTTGGATCTCCGTATCTGTCGGCTGCTTCCATCGCAGCATTTGCGCTCAAGAGGTCGGCCTTGTTTTTATGATGAAGTTCATCGCCACGGTCGACAGGGCGAACCTGGACACCACTGAGGCCAAACGTGTCCATGGCAGCGGTCCTGTTTTCTCGAGACGTGGCGGTCACTCACCTGAGCATTGAGAAAAAAAAAATACAATTTGCTCAGACACATTTGCGCCACCACGGACGTCGAATTCCCATCCGTGTATGTTTTTTTTTAAACCACCACATGGAGCCGACGTCCATTTATGCCCGTTTTGCCGAGGCGACTCTCAAACGGGGAATAAGTCCCGTCCCGATCACTGCGGAACGCCGCGTCAGCTCAACCTTATTACTATGTGAGAGACTGGGTGGTCCGACAAGACTTTTTTTCTTAATGAAGACTGTCGTTGAACACGTCTCGTACGACGAGGCTGTGCCCCGAGACATCCCCAAGCCTAGTGCCCGAAGGTCGACGGAACGCTGAGCCGAATGTTGGCCCACGTGCCACGGTGCTTTTGCAAGTCGACAATTGGCCGGAAACCAGTCGAACAAGCGTGCGCGAGCAATTACGACCGTACGTTTGATGGCCCTACAGAAGCAACAGGGTTCCAAGATGGCGCAGCGTCGGATCCCCATGTCACGCACCCTGCCTAGCTGCAAGCAGACAAGGTCGCGTCGCGATCGGACCATGTACGGCAGCGCGTTCCATCATGGAAACGTGTACGACAACGATACGTGTGGTCGCAGGCACGATGGCATTATGCATATCAATACCTACGTACACCCGTCCTTACCGGAAGTTGATCCACTCTTGCGGCGCGTGCATACGTACATACATATGCACAACCGTGGTGAATGGAAGACTTCATGGAATCCCTCTAGTGTGGTGCTTCGAGGCCGATATACCCGACCCCCGCGGTGATGGGATGGGAAGGGTTATTGAAAACACCCAATGGCTAGGCACCATACCGGTTGGGACTGTTGTAAGTACAGCAAGCACCTGCCAGTGTTTGCAAGTTACCGCCGAGTCCAGATCAGTTTCTCGGAGGGACGCGGTGGCTCAGTTTCGGTCGCCGCCAGCGCCACGGTCTGTACAGGGGAGCTTGAAGTATCACGCCGCTGAGCAACTCCAAACCTATCGACTCCGTTGGTACGGTGTGAATGTTGCATCACCTATCTACGATTCATTAAATTTATGGCGAATTTCATGTCGGGCTACGGGCGCTGATCAACCGACGACTCACAGCCCGCAATATTGGTTGACTCAAACACCTGGTGAGCGAAAGAGATGGTGCAAGGCAGGCCAAGGAACAAGGGATGGAACGGGGTGTGGGGGGTTCTCGAGTTTCTGGCGTGCGGTGCGAACGCGCCTCGGAGTCGGTGACCAGTCTACCGAACCGGCCGCCACGTGGGGTTCGGACCGGGTTCGGAGTCGTGGAATGGATGGTCGTGGAAAACGAGGAACGGCCTCGTCACACCTATATACCACCCGGAGACGACAGTGTTCATACATTGGTTCCGATTAATACGCCGGTCGATGAATCACGGTCGATCGTGCTCGAGGCCTTGAGGCCACACCGAAAGCTGCGTTTTTCCCAGGGTCCCACAGTGACGCCACACCTTATGGTAGTGAAACAAGTGTCGACGCCACGCCTCCAGCTCCCGCGGACCTCGGCCCCAGATTTCCCGCCCAGGCTCGGTCGGTCCGACGTTCGGGTGCTAAACACCAGTGCGCTGCCGAGACAACTAAGACCCTTTTCTTCGATGGACGCCTTATACGTGGATGAATGGCTGTACCGGTCTGGCAAGGTCTTCGAATTCGCAAATCATCTTGGCAACACGGGTTGGCAGGGTGCGAGGTATGTAAGTGGCTGGACCCTGCTACCCTGTATGTCCAAGGTTCTAATACTTGCCGGGGCGCGCCCGTGATCCTGAATCAGCTCGAACCCTTGAGTAGCCATGCACGTCACAACTAACGGAAGCCAGCCCTTGATGACGGATCGTCCGCCGAGGGCTGTAAGCCCTCCGACGATCGCACCCACCAAATGGATATGCGGCGAGGGGGTTTGCCTCCTCAAGTACGTTGCGCTGAAGATCTATTAAGTAGTATTTTCACGTAACGCTTTCTGCAAGTCTTTCGCAGCTTTTGCGACCTCTGATTGGCTGACGTGTCGTCAAGGTTGAGGCTATCCCGTTTTTGGAGGGGTCGGACCATGGTTCGTCCAACTTTCGGCTGACGGATGCAATGCTCCTAGTACCTCAACTTGGGTGACGATATAACGTATACATACATAGCACAGCGTTTCTGGTTTTGAGAGGGTCGCAGAATCGAGAGTCTGAACCCATGCTTCTGTGCGTTTTTTTCGGGGGAAGAATGAAACCCGGCCACCAGTAGTCCACCCTGGAGTGAAGCCATGGCAAGTAGAGAGGGAGAAAAATCCATGCACCCGTTCGACGTTGCGGCGCTCGGGCGCCTCCACGGATGGAAACAAGGTGGACGTTGACCAGAAAGTTCAGTCATGACACGGCGCCATCCGGGTTCAACATCGTCATGGAACCATCTGCGGAGTCAGCCCCCCATGTCCGACGGGCCTAGCAGCGCCCTCGATCGGAATTCTCCGCAGGCAACTGATTGAGGGCCCCGGTGCCTCGCACCGTACTAAAACGGGAATGTCCGCATGATCAGGAGCCACCGCCCGGAAAGATCGAGCAGAGTTTGATGGATATCGCGATACTTCGGCTGCGGAGGCTGCTGATGTACCACACCCCAAGGGGCCAGGCCATGTCTATGTGAACGATCTCCGACGTCTCGCACCATCGGGTGCGAATAGATGACGTCTATTCGAAGGGCGGCCGAGCGCATCATAGCCTATGAATATACAAACTCAGAGATGCGCAATCGTTCGTGAAGATGGGCCATAGCGGATTTAGTACTTGCACTTTTTTAGACTCTTTGTCGTCGGCAGTCGCACAGCTTTGTAAACTGTCTCACGAACGAGGAATGCTAGGTAGATAGAGCGCGGGGCACCTTGAAAAGCTTGTTAGACTTTGTCATCTACTCCAGGGAAATAATTGGGATCGCGTAGAAGGATGTCAAGAGAGGTGGACGAATGAGGAGGCGAAAGTAAAAGGGGGAAACAAGGGAACGTTGGTAGCGGGTACCAAGTTTGGACCCACATCGATATATCGTTATAGCTTGATGCGATGCAATGTAGGGCGGGATCCATCCATATTGGATGATAACCTTATGATGCATGCAGCAAACAAGGTGGGCGTAAGGGCTGGCATGTTGCCATAGGGCAGCGCAAACAAAACGCTAAAGCGAATAGACTCTGCGGGATCACGGGAACATAGTTGGTCAATCTCAGTGATGCCAAGCACGCGAAGATGGCCATGGTAGCGACCGGAAGCAGGGGCGTTCTGGAAAGAACATCCGATTTACAACATCAAGAGTGCGTGGAAGCGGGATCCGATGCGCAAGGACGAAGGGCAGGCGAGAGCAAAAAGCGCGTTTAGAGGGCTCGGATGGACGAGCCTGTCGAATGCGTCATATCTGCTGAGGTTTGGGTGGCGCAATTCGGAAAACGCGTGTCAGAGCAGTAGAGACGCGTAAAGGGAGCGTGGGGAATTTCTCACTCTGTGGCAGAGGAAAGGTATGGCGTGGAAAGCACGTTTCCCGAAAATGGGGGTTCGTTGTTGGATACCTGGTCCGATCGAGTGGTAGGATGGTTGGCGGATGTGCTTCCATCGACACGTGCCTAGGTCACACCGCAACGCGAGAGGAACGAAAAGGGTCGCGTATTTGCAAGGCGAGTTTGGATTCATACAGCAGTATGAATGTATGCGTTTGCGAGAGGTGTAGGGCGAGGAATAGATTAGCCAACGGAAACAGAGGAGCAGGTTTGCAGCAAGCGGAGCTGGGGCACAACCTTCCATAGCGGGGAGATTTTCAACAACCGCGCGGCGTGTCAGGGCCGAGGTGCCTTAGGCGATAAGCGACAGGAGACCCCCAGTTCGATCAGCAAGCAGGGCTGCCGGAGCAGAGACTCGGGAGAAGCGGGAGGAGCTGACGTGACTGGGGCTGCTATGGAGACCATGCGGAGGGTTTCAGGACGGGCAGGCCGTCATATCAGAGAAAGGAGAGAAGATCCTCGGAGGATGGAGGGGAGGTTTGAGCGGGGGAGAGCAGCACGTGGCTTGGGTGGTCTGGGTGGGTTGGAGGTGGGAGGATGTTGAGTTGGGGTTACCGAGCAAGATCATCTGATCTCGGGTTGTGTCGGCGGACGGTCGGGATGGGTGCAAAAATGCCAGGGTCGTCGGGCCGAGGTGAGGCAGGAGGAGTGGAGTATTGTGACGCTGGCTGCCTGTATGCAGGCGTTGCGTAAAGGACTGCCGCAGTGTAGACCGTCGGTAGGGATAAAGTGACCGAGCAGGGAACAATAGCCGCCCCATCTTGACCACCGCCTCCGACCTCGCCCTCGCCCTCGCCTGCCGCCCTCCCAAAGAGCCCCTCGCGGGAGCTCGCCGTAACACGGACGGAGTTTCGTCTCAGCCTGTGAGGTAAGCCATTCATTTCGCAATGTCTCCCGCTGCACCTCGAGGGGCAGCCGTCTTTAAGTACCCTCCGAATGGCGCCCCTCCCTCACTCTCCCCCACATGGCCTTTCCTGACCGCTTCTATCTCCCTCCCCCCTCAGATTCCGCCTCCTCCCCCTCCGTCAAGTCCGAGTCCTCCCCGCCCGACCGCGTCGACCTCTCCCCCTCCCCGCTCCACGCCTTCTCGTTCTCCTACCCTCTCCCCTCCCAGAACAAGT
Organism: Tylopilus vinaceipallidus; assembly: GCA_038089215.1. NCBI lineage: Eukaryota > Fungi > Basidiomycota > Agaricomycetes > Boletales > Boletaceae > Tylopilus > Tylopilus vinaceipallidus. Next base: position 110,518 of record JBBPKK010000003.1, read on the forward strand.
ACCGCTTCGCCATGGCACACCCCCATTCGCCCGACGCCTGGCCTCTCAAGCGATCCCACCCAGACGCTACCCACGGCACCACCATCCCGCTCGACATCAGTGCCCTCTCTTTCCCCGACGACTACGAGAACGCGGACGAGCTCAGCGACCTCCCCGTCGCATCCCCCTCCGGCGCCGCCTCTGCTGCCCATGCCGACCGTATCATCCGCCGCAGGAGTAGCAAAGGCACGTCTCCTCCCTTCCGCTTCCCCCCTCCTCCCTCACCCCCCCGGTTCTCCCCAGCATGCGATCAGTGCAGGAAAAGCAAGTGCAAGTGCGAGCGTGCCCCCGATGGCGACGCCTGCAAGAGTTGCATCATGCTCGGCACACGTCAGTCATCCGTCCTACCTTTCTCTTTGCATCATCTCTGACCTTGCATGCTCTCCCCGTCGGAACCGACCCTCGTCATCCCCTGCGGATCTCACGTCGGCCCTGCCTTGACGCTCCTCCACGGGCTTGGTTCCCCCTGAACTTCCATTTCGGTCATGTTAACGTACCCTACGTAATTCCAATACCCGCATCTTATCATCGCCTCGATTCCCTCCAATCACTCCTGCGCCCCATCCCCTCGGCTGTGTCCGCATTTTTTCCATACGGCCCGACCGACTCATCCTCTCTCGTAATGATCCTTCCACCTTACCTCCGCCATTTCCTTCCACTACCCTATGTCGCTAACCTCTTCCCGTCGGAACACCCTTGTGCCATTGGCATGGCGTGACCTCATTCTCCCTTTTCGTTGCACTCACCCTTTCTTACGTTAGCCTGTACCTTCTTGGGTCCCTCCCGAAAGCGTGGGCCACCTAAGGGGTACATTGACGCGATCGAGGCCCGCCTCCATCAAACAGAGGCCCTCCTCGGCATTCTCTTAGCCGTGGAAGCAGAACAAGCCGGCCGGCTCGACAATGCGCGTGCTCATGGGAACCAAGACCCAGATAGCCTCGAAAAGAAAGACTCTCTGGGAGGTCTTCTTGCAGTCTTGAGAAAGGTATCCACGGACCATACTGTCGATCCATTTTGCGTGGGGTTGACTGGTCACTGCTCACACATAGGATACGCTCGCGAGAGAAATTTTAAACCGTGTCGATTCATCGCCTTATGGTGTCAAAGGTCGTAAAAGTGGCAGCGTCAAAGTAAGACCACACGCTCAGCATCAAGAAAGTCCACCAAGTGGCATTGATCTTCATTCGACTCAGTAAGTTTTCGATCAGACCAGGCCTTGACCTTCCGGAAGTCCAGGCTTTCATGCTCTACCCCATTTAGCCCTTCAAACGAGTGGCAGGACAGTGTTACCACTTTGCTTGCTTCTTCGCTTCAATCTCAATCATACTCACGACCACGCCGTTCTCCTGCCACCACCATTTCGCTCAATGACCCTCATCCTCCGCGGCCTTTGGAAAGTCAACACTCTCTCCATGCCTCACGTCATTTTGAAGGAGACAGTGTTCGACGACAACGACGGCGAGTTGAGGGCGACGAAGGAGATGTTCGTGGGTCCCCCCCTCAAGGAATATCCCTAGTACGCAAGAGCAGCACAAGTCCCGGATATTCGCCTGTTCGTGCCAATACTGATAATACATCCGGAAGTGGATATGCATCTGGTTACATGGGTGCAAGCACTGATTCCGACAGCGAAGACGATATTGTAGATGCAGTTGGGCAGCTCAGCTTGAACGAAGACGAACAGGTTCGGTATCACGGCAAGGCCAGCGGCCTCTACCTCTTGGGCATCAATGCAAGGGAAGAGGCAAGGAACGAGGGCGGCATTTGGTAAGACTTGTGTCTTTGCGGGTTTGTCTGCTGACATCATTTCCCGCTTAGGCGTTTCCCAAAAGCGCGGGTTTGGCCCCCACTCCCTCCCTCGGCGGCAAACACACCAATATCACCCTCTGCGGCCATTGGGACGTTCTCGGGCACACCTTCAAGTAGCATACCGTCCAATACTAACCCCGGTCACCTCCTTACGTCTGCTGCCCTAGATGGTGATCTAGCGGAGTCGTTTCCAGACCCGGCTATGCAAGAACATTTGCTTGAACTCTACTTCACCTACGTTCACACTGCATTTCCAATACTCCACAAGGACGCATTCTGGGAAGGTTATCGGAGGTAGGGACCATGGCGCAATACACGTCGACGCTTCTGAATTACAATCCAGTATGCAGAATCCGCCCACAGACACGCCTTCACCATCGTCTGATCAAGCTCACGGCAGAGCAGGGAGTTCACCGGCCCCGTTGCTAGGCAAGCGACGTCACGTCTCTCCTCTTCTATTGCTTTGCATGTTTGCCATAGCTGCTCGTTATTCACCATCATCTTCTCCCCCTCCTCCTGCCCATGGCTCTATGCCGACTTCCCCGCATCCACCACAGCCCACACCGATGTGGACGGCTGGGGATAATTTCCTTGTGCTCGCCAAAAATTTGCTTGACAATACATATGCTTCGTCCCTCCCCTCAACTGTTCAATCTTTGCTGCTCCTTGGCTACCGGGAAATTGGCATCGGTGCTATGGCACAGGCGTGGGCGTACACAGGCATGGCCGTCCGGATGGCTCAAGATCTGGGTATGCACAGAGCTGCTGACGGATGGGCTCGTGTGGGTGTAGGTCGTTTATTTGGTGCGCGGGAGCTACAGGAACGGAGGCGAATCTGGTGGGGATGTGTCGTTTTGGATGGCTACGTCAGCACGTACATTGGGCGACCACTGGCCATTTTTGAGAAGGATTACGACACCCAACTTCCTGGTGTCGAAGAGGTGCGTCTTTTACTTATGTTCGCAATAATCCCTTTCGAATTTTTTTGGCTAGTCTGACGAGAGCGAGACATGGGCTCCGCATCCTTCGTTGCCTCCGGATACGAGAGGACATGGATACCCCCCCGAGGCTGAAATAATGCCACCCGTTCCCGGCCAGATTCTATCATGCTTCAATGCGTCCGCCCTGCTATGTGAGTTGACGCATGATTCACCATAAACTTTATTTTAATGGATGAGGCACAGCCACGATCCTATCCAAGATCGTCCAGTCGATCTATTCCATACGCACGACATCCTCGCGGCATGCTGAATCCGTTCATATTGAAGGGTTACTCGACAAGTGGTATCTGGATCTTCCGGAACATTTGCGTTTCGAGTTACGGTATGATTCGATGGGCAACTTGTGTTCGACGTGCAACGGCAGGGGGCCGTCGCCGCACATACTAACGCTGCATATGCAATACTGGTGTACCACACTATTGTTGCATCGGCCTTTGTAAGCGTTTTATTGTACTTGCCATCTTGTTCTAGACTCACCGTGTGTGCCTAGCATTCGTCAGGTCTATTTACTTAACAAGGCGTGCGTATCTTTGTGACTTTACAAAGGAGGCATACATCTGAACTCCACATCAGTAAATCGGGCAGCGGGGATGACACAGATGTCCGTGCCACGAGCAAGAAAAATTACGAGTTATGTGTTGGGGCGGCAAACCGTATTGCTTCTATTGGTTTGTCGTCGACCCTACGCAAAAAGGTAGCAACGATGCTGATTAGCATTCGGCAGTAACGTTTTATCGCGAAAGATACCGCCTTCAACGGGCACCTGTCTTTCTTTGTTTTTATGTGTTTACTGCTGCTATCATGCATGTCACGACGTGTAAGTTTATCATAATACGTGTGTGGTTGAGCCCATTTCTCACACATACTTCAAAGTGTCTGTCCACCCAAGCGACCCGCAGGCGCGAATGGGGCTAACTCGGTGTATGGGCGCTTTGCAAGATATGGAGGCCGTATGGCCTTCCGCGGCCCGTGCTCACGAGCTCTTGCGCGGAAGTGATCCGCAAAACAAAAATGCATCCCAGCACAGTCGTTTAGGTCAACTCGTCACGCGTCAGAGTGGCCAAGAACGCCAAAAACGCGCGGCTGAGCATGCTGCTGACTCGGAAGACGCATATGAGCGCTCGCAAATGCATGTATCCCCACCGAGCGGCGGTGCTGTTCCCCCGTCACCGTCGTACGCTCAGGCCTGGCGTTCAACCCACTACACTCCAGTAGCCCAGGAAACGGCGGGGCGTGGGAGCGATTTTTCACAGACGTCATTATCGACAACGTCGCCGTCGTCATACTATTCTTGGCCCTCGGACGGAGGCTCGTACTCGCATTTCCCAGGGACGTTATCCACATCCGTCTTGCCTCAGATGTACAGCACGGGTCTGATCGAGGAACGACGGCTGCTGCACGGCTTGACGACGTCACAACATGGGCACCAGCGGTTGAATGGGCATTCCGCGGGTGGCGGAAGCAGCGGAGGTGGACACAGCGGGTATGAATCGACGAGCGGGGGACGGTATCCCCAGTTTTGGAACGATTATACGTCATTTCCGCAGATGGGGATGGCCTATGAGCAAACCCCAGGAGCGCCGACCCAGGGACATGATGGGTTGTATATGAATGGACAGTATGGAGGTATTTATGGTGCGTGATGTGGCCGTCTGGTCGGTGTTGGGGGCTAACACCGAGCAATGGGATATCAATAGACCACCCACCGCCGCCTTCTTCCTAAGCAAGGTCCGCACGGATGTGTGGGAATGCGCAGCGCTGAGCATTTGCATATGCCACGTTCTTTCCCCAACTCTCATTTCTCATTGTACTGACCACTAATGTTGTTCTTTTTCCGCCCTCCGTCTCATTCAATGGCTCTTCGTACTTTGAAGTGTACTATACCCCAACTCCCCCGTTATTATATGGGGCTCGTTTATTTCGGATCTAATAGGATTGCCCTTGTTGTCTGACTTGCTCTCTTTTGTACGGTGTCATGATTAACGGCCTTGTAGCTATCGATGACCCGAGAAGCTCTTGATCTGTATGATAGACCACATATTAATCTAGAACTGATCCAGTCGGGTGGTGGGTGGGATATTGAGGATCGATCGTGACTGCGGGGAGTGCAGATGCAGGCCTCGAGGCAAGGGGCCCTCAAGGGCAACACCTGGCTTTCGACCGAGCTCGATGGTACCCAAGTCGACGACGAGCGGTTCGAGCACTGGCAAGGGCGGCGGCGCATTGCCGAATGCGAGTGCGGGCCTGCGCGAGCTGTTGTCGTCTGCGGCACAACACTGGCTCGAATTGCACCTCGGCTCACCCCCACTACCAGGCCAAAGGCACGGGCGACGGCCGTCGAGTCGGATCCGGAGTTGGGTCAGGGACGGAAACAGTGACGACGGCGGTGATAATTCGCTGCATTTTGCGGACGCGTCGGACGACGACGAGTTTGCGGGCTCGGGGCCGGGTGCTATCGCAAGCACAAGCCACAACAACAACAACCCGAAGGTGTCGACGACCAACCCGCACATACACACATCCATCCAGGCACACGGCCCCGTCGTCAAGATGCACACGCTGTCGCCCGACGAGCTGAGGGAAGAAGAGATGCTGGACATGTTGATCAGTATGATGGGCGACGGCTTCGATCGCGAGGTGGCACGGCGGATCTTGCGAAAGTACGACGGGAACATGGAGAAGGCCGCCCTCGCGCTGCTCGAGGGCGAACGCGGAGAGGAGATGCTCATCGGACCCGCAGGTGCGCCCGGTCAGACGCAGAGCCAGGGATGGCCCGCCGTCGGCGGGGGGGCGGGGAGCAGTAGCGGGGGCGGGGGCGGAGGCGCATCGGCAGGCTGGCCGGGGTCGGCAGCATCATCGCAGGCGCCGCAGACGCGGCTGGACAGCACCTTGGCGCTTTCTGGCCGCCCGAACACGCCCGTCATCGATCTGACGCTTGACGACGACCAGGATCTGCAGCGCGCGATGCAGGAGTCGATGAACACACAATATGCGGGCCAGTCGTCGTCATCGGCCCAGAGGCAGGTGTACGCGCCGTCATACGCGCAGACGCAGTCTACGGCACACATGTACGCAGCGCCGTCGCAGCCTCCAAGCCAGACGCAGGCACACGTGCAATCCGAGGGGCCGGTGTTTGGGCCGAGCGAGCGCCCGGCGGATCCGAGCTGGGCGATGGTCCCGTCGCATGTCGCGGTGAGGCGACCTCTTTTGTCTTTGTCGACCTTGACCGCGCTGGCTCATCTCGTGGCCCGGTCCATGTCTAGCAAAACGAGAGCAACGACGCCAACTACCTGCAAAACTTGGATCAGGCGATCAAGGCGAGCTTGGAGACGATGGGTGACTCGGACGCCTTCGAGTCGTTCCCGGTCGAGCAGCAGCTCCGGCGGGATGGATGGTCAGTCGTTTTCGTGCGTGCGTTGGTGAACCCCTTGTTGAACGGTCGCGTCAGTCCTGTCGTGCTGCGTCCGTCGATGCATACGATGGTGTACGCTGCAAGCATCCTCCAGGGGCTGTTTTACGTTCCTCAAGTTCGAGAGCGGATGGCGCGCTGGCGTCCGCCCGTCATGACGGACGGCGATGACGCAGGTCTCTCGGTGAACGACCCAGGTGCGTTATACGGACCTTTCCCAACGACGACCAAGGGGTGACACGTAGGACATACGCCAGACTACACGCTATGGTGTCTCAGTGACATATTCACCCACATGGATCTCGCTCGGCTCTGTGATCTCAACGTAGACAAACGACTCCCCGCGTTTGAAATTGAGCCTTGGGAACGTCCTGCGCAGTCTCCCGGAGAACTATCGCGAAGTGCGTGTGCTGCGTCCTGTCGAGGCTCGAAGCCAGGCGATCGCTGATGGGGTCGTTAGAGTTCTTTGCGCGGTTATCCATCACACTCGAGAAAGCCTTCATAGACCAATTCGCTCGTACTGGACAGCCTCTCCCCAAGTGATCTCCGGTCATTTGTGCCCTCAAAGTGGTTCTGACGTTGCTATCTAGACCGCGGCTGTTGCACTTCCAGTATGGGAGCGGTATCAGTGAACCTGGCGAGGTCCTTCAAGAAACATCCATCGTTCCGATCGATGTTAACGGTGGGGAGTCAAACGATCTCATCGGACGGTTATCTGCCCAGTTGTCGAAACCTCAGTCTGAACCTGGCAAGCAAAGTGTCATATTTGAACCCTCCGAAATGGTAGCTTTCGAACTTGTTCGCTCGTCGAGTGCGGGTGCTACTGGCGGGACGGAGAGAAAGCTTTTCACGTACCCAAAGTCGATCTACCTCGACCAATTCCTGAAAGAGAACGTCGCTGTTGCGCAGGCGAAGCGTGCACAAAGACAGGAAATGTTCGATGAGGTGCAGCGGCTCGTATTGCACAAGAAAGCGCTGACACATTTCGATGTAAGTCGACCCCCCAAGACGTACATCAGCGTGTGTTTGAGTGTCTGTTCGTTAGGGCAAGGATACGCTAAAGGACTTGAGGTCGTCCATATTCTACTTTGAGAACGTGGCTCACGCGGGTGGGGACCTGGAACGCAGTGCTTCGATCCAGGCGACGACACGGAAGCTGAAAGCGATATTGGCCACCATCGAGGAGGAAATCACCGGTCCGGACTCGGTTGTTTTCGAATTTTCTTAATCGGCATTGACAGCATTTCCCACAGTCACCGACGAGAACATCAACGCGTTGCGTGTCCGGGCGGACACGTTGCTTGACTGTGACGAGTTACAACAGTTCAAGGTACGTTCGAACGGGTTTCTCTCAACCTGAACTAGACGTTCCTTTACTTCAGTATGATCTGCGCGTGGTGTTCGTGCACGACGGTCTCTATGGCAGAAAACACCTATACTCTTATGTGCAAGACAGGTCTTGCTGGTGGAGGATTGCAGACTCCTTGATCGAAAAGGTGACGGAAACCATCCTCGACGCAAGCGCTGAACTGAGGCTTTACCCAGGTGACTGAGGAGGTGGCTCTACACGACCAAGCGGGTCTTCATCTTGGTGCTGGGCCATATTTACTATTGTACTCCCGCGCCATACCAGAGGACGAAGGTTACACGACACCGTTGCCCTGGATGGACGATCTCAAGGTGCGACTTGTTTTGCTGGGTATAGGGTGTCGTTAATGGATGCCCGCGTGCACCAGGACGACGTCAAGGCTGCCAACAGAGAGTTTTTGTCGCAACTCCCGCCCGAGCTTGTCAGAGATATTGCGATCGACGACGAAGACATGTCGTTACCGAGTGTCGTCATGTTGAAGGGTGGTAGTGTGGGGGACGGAATGGACATATCTTGACGTGCGTACCGTATGATGCAGATGGCTGTTGGCTCTAGTTGCTTTTCTGGACTTTTTCTTTTTGGCTGGGACACGCTCTGCGCTCCCCGTAGTGGATGAAAGCACTGAGTTTGCCACTGCGACTCCGCAAACACGGCGTCTATCACATCTGCCGCCGACGGGATCGAATCTTCGGTCAATTCACTGTTCTGCTAGATGAGACGAAGCAGCATTTTCCTATTTGCGGTGTTCTGAACACTGCTACGGTGTTGCGCACTAAAATGGGTTGTGCTACGATACTGCATGGCATCCGTCACTACCTTTCCAAGACCGCGTCTGGGCCTGCTCGCGATGGGCAATCAGGCTATGTTTTCATAGTCTCACTGAGGCCGGACGTTCAGCATCTGGTCCCCCTGCACAACATCTATGCACGATTGGACATGCCTGTTGCAAGGGGTTAGCACGGCAGCGATATACTCCGTTGGTGTCGCGCGCCGTCTTTCCGCCCAGCTTTGCTGATAGAACAGCGTAGCTGGGATTGGCGGAGCGCTCGGATCGTATTCCCGTGTGCCCCTCTGCATGCTGCGTTGGAGTGTCGCTGGTGCTGTTCCGAGAGTTGATCGGTCGATAGCCTGAGTGAGCACCAGCTAATAACCCGTACTTGGTGAATCGTGAGAGACGACGGCCCCGTGATCGCAAGCCAAGCCGCTTCCAGATCATCGTGGTCCAAAAGTAACCACCTGCGAGCTCACAGGCCCATCATCATGACCACTCAACACGCGGATTTCCTCGCCTATGTCGACAGACATGCAGACGATTTCGTCAGGCGTCTTGCCAACGCAGTCCAGATAAAGAGGTATTCCATCTCGACATCTTGTGTCCGTGTTGATCTTCACTGTGGCCTCTGCAGTGTCAGCGGTGATGCATCCTATCGCAGTGAGACGATCGCGATGGGCCACTGGCTTGAGAAGGAACTTCGGGCGCTCGGCGTGACGACCGAGCTCAGAGATCTCGGACAACAAACATTGCAGGGCCAGCGGATAAACCTTCCGCCTGCCATCCTCGGAAGGCTAGGGGAAGACCCAAAGAAGAAGACCGTGCTCATCTATGGTCACTATGACGTACAACCCGTGCGTTCTCCTTAACCGAACTGCGTACGAATGCGTGAAAGTTGTATAACCAGGCATTGCAATCAGATGGATGGGCGACCGATCCGTTCACGCTTGTCGAGAAAGACAAGAAGCTGTATGGTCGTGGGTCTACTGACGACAAAGGGCCCATCATGGGCTGGTTAAACGTGCTCCAGGCCCATCAAGGCCGCGAATTCCCTGTTAACCTCCGGTTCTGCTTTGAAGGCATGGAGGAGAGCGGAAGCGAAGGTCTGGACGAGCTTATCGAGAAGGAAGTGGCCGAGGGCGAGTGGTTCAAGGGCATCGATTGTGTGTGCATCGTGCGTCGCGTTGCCGCCCCTTCTTCGCGTTTCTTGCCCTCGAGTCTGCCCTGACTTTTCGGTGTCACGTCGCAGTCGGACAATTATTGGTTGAACACTCGCACGCCTGCGTTGACCTATGGTCTTCGTGGCGTAGCCTATTTCGCTATCAACGTATCGGGTCCGGGCCAAGATCTGCATTCTGGGCTATTTGGACGTATGGTCCACGAGCCGATGACAGATCTTATCAAACTCATGAGTAAACTCGTCGATCACAACGGTCACATTCTCGTTCCTGGTATCGAGGCAATGGTGCCGCCCCCTGACGAAAACGAAATGTGCGTCGCTTTCCACCCTGTGTTTGCCTTCCAAGGACGTAGAGGTGTTTATAAATCCATCATTTTAGCAAATTATACACCAAGATGGACTATTCCGTCGCGGACGTCGCGGAGGCGGCAGGTGCATCGGTATGAAATTTCTATCGTTTCTTCTCCGCCCCTCCTCTGACGGGTACCCAGATCGCGCTGTCGGACCACAAGGAATCCGTGATCATGGGCCGCATGCGTAACCCATCACTCTCCCTTCACGGGATTCAAGGTGCCTTCTCCGAACCAGGGTGCAAGACCGTCATCCCCTCCAAAGTGGCCGGCAAGTTTAGTATTCGGTGCGTACTGCGCTGTGACGGTAGTCGCGCATCGGCACGCTTGACTTTCTTCTTGATTTGATACAGTCTCGTCCCGCCGCAAACACCTGATTCTGTCATCCCGCTCGTGACGGCATACATCGAATCTGAATTTGCCAAGCTGAACAGCAAGAACACGATGAGCGTCGAGTATCTCCACGGAGGCAAACCCTGGGTCGCAGACTATAACCACTGGAACTTCGAGGCGGCAAGAAAGGCCATCGAGGTGTGTTGGTGTTGTGCCGTATCTCTTCCATGATCCCGGAACTGATTTGTTGGCGGGGGTGACTTAGGCAATTTGGAAAATATCGCCGGATTATACCCGCGAGGGAGGGTCGATCCCCGTGACGCTCACGTTTGCAGAGAAATTAGGGGTAAACGTGTTGCTGCTCCCGATGGGTCGGGCAGACGATGGGGCACAGTGCGTGCATATTGTGTTCCCGTTGTGGCAGCTCATGCATTGTTGTCGTTACAGCTCGACGAACGAGAAAATTGACATATCCAACTATATTGAAGGGGTACGTGTCTTGTGGTCGCGATCGATGCTGGTTCTTGATCAACACGTTGTTCAGACCAAGGTGCTCGGGACGTATTTGTATGAAGTGGCCAAACTCACTGGGGCAGCATGAAGGAGGGGCCGAGAACAAGGACTGGTTCCGTACATGTACATGTACCATAGGTTTTGTCTTTTGAAGCTGCTTTGAGATGGACCCGACCTGAGTGGTCTGCGTCTACTTCGAACTCAGCGAACGTGATCAGCGGTTCTCACCACCGCATACCGCTCGCACCACGACAGCGTATTCAGTTTCTGTCCGTGGCTCCGTGAAGACTCGAGTGGCGCCCGTCTTGGGAAGCGTCGAGACGTGTCCCTATGGCAAAGACGAGCGAGAGCGGTGTGTGGGATCAAGATCCACCGGTAAGGCCGTGTTATCTTGGTTTGCACGCAGATTCGCGCCTGATCGCTTACGTCCCTGCACGCATGTTATCTCGTCGGCTCGGATGCGCATACCCGCATGTCGTTTTTGTAGGGAAGTGGACGAACTGGGTCGGCATTCGTGAAGCGGACGCTGAATGTGAAGCTGGCGACAAAAGCAGAGGTCGTGCGTGATGATTGGGATGACGATGACGACGACGACGACGACGACGACGAGGAAGAGGTGGGGGATGTGGGAGGGGAGAAGGATCGGAAGAATCTGGTCGCACAGGCGAGTCAGACCCAACACGACGGTGTGTGTCCCGGTCCCGGTCCTTCGGGAACGCGAGAAACGGAAACTGCAGCACGAAAGGGAGCAGAAGAGAGCAGCCAGGTCTGGGAAGCAGCGTGAGTCCTCGCTCCATCCCTCGACCTGCCGTGCGTTCGTATTGATCTTCCAGTTCGCATGGTACTTTTCATTGAACGCTTTCGCGTGTGGTGCTCTCTGTGCTCATTAATCTAATTCAGTAACAAGAGGGCTCCCATGCCCGAGCTCATCGTTGCACGTGCGAGCACGAGCCAAAGCGTTCCACCTCCGCCGCCTGCTGCATTTCAACCAACACTGCGTATCCTAAAGCGGCCGAGTCCGAATCCCAATGGCAATGACGTGGGCACACTGTCATCCGTCTCCCATTCTTCCACCTCCCCGGGACATTCCTCGAGTTCAGGTGCTGGCTCGGGAGGGACGTCCCCGGCCCCGAGGGGAACGCTAGCAGAGCGCGAGGCGCAGTATCAAGAAGCGCGAAGTCGCATCTTCGGAGAGAAGGCGAAGTCGGGAAGCACGAACGCCAGTTCGGCGTCGATATCAAGAACGGGTTCGAGTTCGGGCGCGGTTGTGGTCGTGCGTGACCCACTTGGACCTTCGTCCGAACCAGATCTAGCAGATAAAGTCCACGGCGGTGGCCGGCTCGCGAAGGGGTTTGGGGAGAGAGGGAGGGGGAAGAAGTAGGTGAGCGGGAAGGTAAACAGATAAAACAACAAGAGGCTTTGTATTTTTCTACCATATGCTCTATCATGCAATACATACCAGCTGCCACGGCGTCGATTTCATCCCCTACGCATTCTACGGGCACCGCGGAGGGGGGATCTGAGTGGGCTGCACGTGACTCGCTGATCAAACAAATTTGTGTGCGTCGAGCGTGTGGTCGAATATCGACACGAGTCCAGAAAAAAAAAATTGAGAAGGGCCGTCGTGTTCGCGACTACAAATTCTCTCGTGTTGCGATGGCCAGCGTCACCGTCCTACCTGCACTTCCCCAAAACTGGGTCGCGCCCCACTCGCCGGCCGCCCAGACGCTCGCTCGTAAGTGCGTCGTACATGGCCCTCGTACACCACCCGGCTCACACCAGGCCGACCGCGCGCCAGCCGTCGTCCAACGCAAACTCATACCTGCTGGATCCGCCTACCTGGCGCACGTCCGGCGCGCACTACACGGTCTCTCCTTTGAAGCATATGACAAGTTGATCGAGCAAGACCGGCTGCGGATCGAGGCGCTCCGTGCGGAAGGATTGAACGGCGAAGACGATCTTGGCGTCGGTGAAGAAGAAGAGTCACCAGCGTTGTTGTTGCTAGATCCCAAGGAGTGGAAGGTCTGTCGTTGTCATCGTTGCTTGCTCGGTTGGATCCTCCCTGCCTCGTTCGCCGCTGGTTGCGTATCCTGCTTTTTCAGATCGGTGCTGACAACGTGTGTTGGCAGAAACAAGATCACTACCAGGTTCTTGGGCTCTCTCATTTGCGCTACAAAGCCACGCCCGAACAAATCAAAATCGCTCGTACGTGTTGGCACCCCCCACCCCACCCGATCCTGATTTCATCATCTCGCCCCCTGCACTCCCCACGGGTACCCGTCTCTTTGGCATGCCTGTCCATCGCAGATCGCAAAAAGGTGCTCAAGCACCACCCCGACAAGAAAGCCGGCCTATCTCACACCACCAATGACGATGCCTTTTTCAAATGCATCTCCAAAGCCCACGAGGTGCTCACGAACCTAGAACGGCGCCGACAATTCGATTCCGTCGATCCTTATTACCTCGCGCTGGAAGAAGACGCGCCAACCGCTGCCGATTTCAAGGGTAGCAAAACCAACGACGCCGATTTCTTTTTCAAGATGTGGGTACCGGTATACGAGATGGAAGCACGGTTTAGCAAGAAGACGCCGGTGCCGATGTTGGGGTCGTTTGATGACCCCAAGGACAAGGTGGAAGCATTTTACGACTCTTGGTACAACTTTGATAGTTGGCGGTCGTTTGAGTATTTGGACAAGGAGGTGAACGAGGGGAGCGATAGGTTGGTCGTGGCTTCCTTTCTCCTCCTTGTTTTCTCTGTGTGTGATGGGCAGATGTTGACGGTCGGGCTTGGGATACAGCCGTGATGATAAGCGGTACACGGAAAAGAAGAACAAATCCGAGCGCGCCCGGCGAAAGAAGGAGGATACTGCCCGGCTGCGCAGCCTGGTCGATCTCACGCTGAGTTTGGATCCCCGCATCAAAAGGATTAAACAGGAGGAAAAGGAGGCGCGGGAAGCGAAAAAGAAGAAGGGAGGTAACTCAACAGCCGATGCTAAAGCCAAGGCAGAGGAGGAGAAGCGAAAAACGGAGGAGGAGGCGAAGAAAAAGGAAGAGGAAGAAAAGGCAGCGCGTTCAGAGGCCAAGAAGGCAAAGGCGGCCGCTGCGACCGCTGCCAAGAAAGCGAGGAGACAGCAGCGCGCCGCCGAGGCAGAGGGAGGACCATGAAGTGGACCACGAACACGATTACCAACATCCTTTACATACAGCCTACCTTTACCAGCGGTGGTAGAGACGATGTATGGTTTCCCGCCCAGTACCCATAACAAGGGCGCTTCCCATTCCGTAACGTGCTGTTTCCGCTTGTTTTGACTAGGCCCAGGGTGGAGGAGATTGGAGATTTTATCCGACATGGGCAATTTTAGATTGTTGATCAGTGTGTGCAGTGGAAATTTGAGTGCAAGTAGCTGGCTCTGACGTGCAGGCGCAAGTGGGATGAAGCCTCGTGTCAGTACAAATAGGCCATCGGACCGTGCTGGGGTCGAAAGATGTTCCTATATCAACCAGGCGCCGGTGGAGCATCGCCCAATGGCGGTATGAGCTTGACGTGAGCTGTCACACACACAGCAGGCCGCAACGTTGCCGGAAGGAAGGGGAAGATCGCGAGGCAGGGCAGGTGGGCGGGTGTTCTGATAGATCTTCTGTGGAGAACAAACAAGAGGCGTGACGTGACCCATCTACCGACCGCGGTTGGGGACTGATATGGTATTTTATTTATTTTGTCATGGGAGGGAGTGCATGGGAAGGCGCGATCAGGCGGGTCAGGTCCCGGGCTCGGTAGCAGGCCACTGGGAGTATCTCCAGGTAATATCCGGGGGGAAGAAGAGCGCCATAAGTAGACAAAGTAGGTCACCCCAAGCGGTCCTTTGGCAGAAATCTCTCAGATGCTCCAATCCGTCACACTCCGCTGTCACAGTCACGGTCACGTATTTGCGTCTGTTTGGATCTGGTGGCTGAGAATCAGCGCGATTAAAGGGAGGGCACTTGTCCGGCCTGTCAACGATCGTCAACACCGTCTTTTTCTTCCGCCTGTTGCATGGTATTTAAATACCCTCTGGCCACCGTCTCCATGGTCTGTAGCTCATAGTGCGTACGCTCGACGTCGCGGGCGGTGTTTGGCCACCATTCCGTCCGGGCGTGCCCATTCTTCCCCAACAAGCTCTCACAATGGTGCGTCCTTATCGCCTTCGATGCCCCCTCCGCCCACCCCCACCCCGCCCCAGGTTCTCGTAAACGATAAGAAGTATGCGTGGTATGTCCGCAGCCATCTCCTCCCTCCGTCTCATTAAAGTTGTCCGCCTCCCGCAGTGAAACGTGTATAAAGGGACATCGGTCTTCCGCCTGTAAACACACCGATCGTCCCTTGTTCGAAATTAAGAAAAAGGGTCGTCCGGTCACGCAGTGCGAACACTGCAGAGAACTCCGTAAAACAAAACAAGTGCATGTGAAATGTCTGTGTGGTGTCCAAGAAATGTCCTCCAACCCTCTGTCGGACCCGTCCCATTCTAAAAAGGGTGAGTCTTGTTTTTTCTTTCCGTGGCCGTCCTGCTCATTCCCCCTTCCTTCCAGGGGCCACCAAACTGCCGGCTGTTGCTACGTTTCCGCACGGTCTGCCCGAAGACCTGGAAGCGATCGCTATATTGCCCGCAGTGTCTGACGGATCAGCTGATTCTGACCATAGCGGTAGGCCCGACGTGCCATCCCTTGACCACCCCCATCTACGGTATTGACTTTTCACAAGGTGAAACGTCTCCTAGCGGCTGTAGATGTAACAAAGGTGAACAGTGCGAATGTTGCACGCTTCGCAAGCCTCCTGGCCGGCGTCGCCCCTCTGTTCACCACCAAGATGTCGTCAAAGCAGAGAGGCATCACCACTCTCATCATTACGCGCTCCACAACCACCATGGTGACTCGTCCCATGGCCCCAAGGATTCTCCCCCGCCGCTCTCCTCCCACGTACTCGCTCGCATTGCTGAACTTCGTCCTGTCCTCCCCCGTCCTCCCCGCAACGATGGTCCACTCCACGACCCCTCTTCTAGCCTACCACACACCCACGGCGGCCGTCACCATACGCACGACAACATGCATTTCAGTCCATATGGACGAGCCTATGAGCACGCCCACACGCCAGAACACTTCGAGGCCAAACCCATCCCGCGAACGGGCGACACACGTGCGTCGCCGGTCCGCCATCAGCCACCTCTGCAACAATCCGTGGCCCCAGGTGCACAGTCTGGGCTTGATGCGTGGCAAGCACCTGGTGTCTTTCCCTCCGCATGTACCTGTGGCGACTCCTGTCGGTGTCCGGGATGCAGCCAACACAACAATACGCCGATCCCCCCGGGTGGCGCATACGCAGCATGTACAAACCCTGCATCCTGCTCGTTTTGTCTTGACTGCACCATCCTCTCCTTACCCTCAAGTTCCGCGCCACCGAGCAACGATTCTCCCTCGGACACTCAAACGCGGGAATTTGAAGAGTGGCTGGGACAGATTGCTGCATCGCCGACTGCGGCTGCGGTGAATGCGGTGGGAATGTTGGCCAGTTTTAGCCCATATGAGTTGTCGATGAACCCGATGGCTGCGTTCCCCGCTCCGAACCCGAATCCGAACCATAATGCGAATTCCAATTCTAATTCGGGCCCCAATCCTCATCCCAGTCACACTCGCCCGTCACAACATCCGTCTTCGGCGGACGCACGCTGCCATGGCCGGTGTAATTGCCCGACCGGCACGTGCACCTCTCCGGCGCAGTGCTCTGAGGGATGTGAGTGTGACCAGCGGTGCAGTGCCCGGTCTGGGTCTGTTTCTGCGACACGAACGACATTTACCGTTTCGGGGGAACGCAACACGTGCTGTAACCCCTTGAAGCCCCCAGATCCACCGCCTTCTAGCGCAACTGGATCTAGACGCGCTGGGTCCTTCCGAGTGCCAGATTACATGGCAATGACGACCGTCCGAGATGGGTTGACGGCGAGCGTTATGAACCGACCGAGTCCGGGAGCAGGCACGACGGCGTCAACAACATCATTCTACCCGGATCTGCCAAGCTACTTGCCTGTTGGGGATGCACCGAGTCGGTCGTCGTCGTCGTCGTCTTTGTCAAGTCGGATGTCCGGTCGGTCCCCGATCAGTACGGTACGTGGGTGCCTTGTTTTCCTATTCTGTTTTTACTCAGTTCTTGGAATGATGGTGCTCATGTGTTCCCGTCTTTTAGAGCGCATCTGGGGTCTTTCATGCACATGGTGCATCGAACGTGAACCTAGGTCCTGGAAGCCGGTCGCCCCAGCCCCGTCCCACAGTTTCAGCGGGCACGAGTGCGGGAACATATGCGCAACCTCAGCCGATGCGTCCTTTGAGTTCGGGTGGACAGTACGGTGCATATCAAGGCTTTAACTCGATGCAGTTTCCACCGCAGTAATGAGAGGGCGGGTTTGAATGTCTTGTTACCTTTATGATTTTTTGATTTGTCATGGTTATTCTTATTGTTCAGGCGACATGAATTCTTTTTTTCTTGTTCTTCTTTCTTCCTTTTCTTTCCTTGTTTCTTCTTTTTTTTTTTTTGGAGTTGTTTCATTTATATTTAATGTTGAGGTATTGACGTGCGCATGCATTATTATGCTCATCTCGTCTTACACTTTGTTGATTACTGCATTCTCTTCTCTTATGTTTTCGTGTATGATGTATGTTTGAGGGTGCACCTGATTTTTCATTCAGAAGGTTGAGGAATGCCATGTGATGTCATTGGGTTACCCTGCAATCTTGTGGCGTATTATGATCGCTCTTGGCTGGTTCCTTTTCATAAGTTGTCGTGCACGGGGGTCCACCTGGCCTTTTCGTTTTTTCATCATTTCAATACCACTGGGGATATGTACGACCAGGCGAAAATCATGCTGAAGCTCATGATCGAGGATGGCAGGCCGGATGATTATCAGCAAACAAGCTCAATATTTAGCCGGAAGTCGAACCTGGTGAAGGAAAAAAATGAAGGGCGTTCGGACTCGTGGGTTCGACCTGACCAGGCTTGCCTAGCAGACAGAGGTCATCGATCACGGATTCGTCCGAGTCGCTCAGTCAGACACAGATCGGGCGTTAATCACATCACACTGCACATCAGTCGCTTCCGTCCATTTCCAGTCACTGGAAATGGATTATGCCATTAAACCCCAACCTCGTGAGACGGTGACAAGAAATAAAATCCGTTCGAGTGCAGAGATATGTGCACTGTCTGAGCGACGAGCAAGAGGATGAGGACAGCGCGCCTTTGTCTGTTGTATAAAGGGGATTGCACAGTTTCCAAAGTTACGACTCGAAGACCAGGGAAATAATACGCCTCGACCAGAAGACAACCATTGCCATCAAACCTTCAACGTCCAACGTATTTCCAGTCATTCGCTCTTCGACATTAGTCATTTCTCCCATCCACTCGTACGGTGGCTGGGCTCAACTCGCTCAAAATCCCACACGAAGTCCTAGGAAGATCAGGTGGAACGGGTCGCATGAAAACAGGGATTGGCAATTTAGCACCGAATTTCCGTTTAATAAGACCTTCCTTGGGAAGCACACCGGGTGACATGTCTGGTACCTTTATCGGATCAAATTAAATGACAACGAGACACGTACATCGACATCTAGCATTTTGGGGGGCATCGACGTGATCGCTTGCTCTCGTCATTGGATTCCGTTCACTCGACCAAGACGTTAGGGCGTGGTAAGCGATCAATCCAATGAAGATCGTTCTGTTCCTCGACCAAGAAACCACGCACTACGTATCCCGCGCTGGGAAGGCGGTCATACTTGTGGCGTTCAACATTGCTCTGGAAGCAACATGAAGTCTCTCTGCGACTCGCGTGGTCTGTGAGATCGTGGTAGATAGGTTACCCAAGGGAACGAGACCAAAAGAACCTCACATCTCAGTGCAGCAGAGCGTCTTGCTTTTCTGTCTTCCTCAGGGGGGTTTTCTGCGGTCGATGAGGGTTAAAGAGAACCGTTTGTTCAATGATGGTTAGATCGGTGTCCATCACCACACGAAAGTAGAGCGGCGAAGCCAATTACTAACTTAGAGTGTGTTCGTCGCATTTCGAATATCTGAAGTGCCTGCTCTAGGCTCGGCCAAATGTCCTGTTGTCTCATTGGCAATGCAGCAGAGTGTGGTCCTCAAGTCATACTCTTCTTTCTAAACAGGATGGGCTTGCCGACGCCAAGAGATAGCATGTGAATTTTCGTGACAACGTATTGCAAGTCTGCAGCACTGTTGCAGTGAAACGATGAAATTCCTTGACCCACGCTACCAGGACCCCTGGAGAATACCCTTAGCGGCTAGCCTCTGCTTCGAAAAAATGAAACATGCCATCGCCACAGATCATGGCTCCTAAGCGGGGTCCCCAGATTGTGGGATTTCGGGTGCGGCGAAGCCTCTGCGCTAGCAAGCCTTGCATTCGTGCCGCAGAACCTGAGGCTGCCTTTGTGGCTGCTCGTGGATTCCAGGAACGTTTCCAGATCGTTTGCTCTCACTGAATATTCCACATGTTCCTTGATCCCATTTACAAATGTACACACGAACATGCGGACACACCCACAATTATTCAAAATTCTTTGGTCTGATCATTCTTGGAAACAATCTGGGATCAGAATCGTACAGATCGATGCGCACCTGGTTCGCTCAGGACATGGGGGTCAGGCTGGTTTGGTATAGATGCTAGAACCATATCTTTTCGACGATCCTCGCATCTATCCTGGAGCGCTAGACAGCGGAGAACGAGCCGTGTGAAGGACCTGGCAGCTCGTAGTTGGCTGCCGTCAGCGAGCAGCGCAAGCCACCCGTTGGTACATATTTTGTCTTGGTCGGGAAAGTCGGCCGGAAACTGACTTGCGGGGAACGAAGTCATCGTTTCAGGGTTCTCCGAATTTTTACGGAGATGAGATCACGAATGGGTCGATCGCCCGCGTGAGGGACTGACTCTTGATACGCCACCTTCACACTTCCGCATGAAGTACGTTCCTGAATCTATCCCTCTTCTATCACTCGACTCCCGTACGAGGTCAGCGTAGACGTGAACTCACATAGACAACCAATCTGGCTTGCACCGTAACAAGACACTTCAATTCGTGGTCCACCGTATCATATCGCATCTGACCTATCGTCCCGTGAGGCTGATCAGTATGTTGTGAGTCAACGTCAAGGGTTCAAAGTATTCCCGGGATGGAATATAACCTAGCCTCGAATGGAAGAATGGCACTTCCAGACGTTGTCGGCTGACAATTATTATCCCGAGCGTTGCCACGCCCACTGCTCAGACCAGTGTCAATGCCCGAGAGCAAGGCGTGATACGTGGTACCACTCATGCCAGCCGCTCACCCACCAGCCCTTTTACGATGGCGCATGATAGTCCGGCTTGCGAAATCCACACTCTGCGCGGTCACGGACAACCAACGTCGTGGGACGTCCGAGCAGCCCACTGGGTCCTAGCCAACAGCCCCCTGTAGGCAAGGCCGGAAACGGACGGTGCCATGGCCTCTGTCAAAAGCTATCCGTTTTTAATCACCATACCGGGAACCATCGGGAGACGGGTGTAAAGCGTGGCGCCCGGGGAATGGGGTTGCGGGGCGATAGCGTTTGGCCCCGACTCCATCCTGGTTCCGGTTCGCGGCGTTGGCTTACGGGGCAAAGGGAGTTTCCCATAAAACTGAACTGATCCAAGGTCCAACCCAAACGGGCCAGGCCACTAATTATGAGATCGCCGCCAGTCTTGCGTGGTCTGTGACCCCGATGTCGAGTGCTTAGGGTTATTGTCCGGGAGCAGATTTTGAAGGGAAGCGTTGGGATAACAGGCAGTAAAAGTAAATGGCCCTCACGACTCTGGATGAGCTTTCCTTGACAATCCTGTGAACGTAAAGGTCAGCGGAAATGTACAGTAAGTGGAGATTACCTGACAGCGGCCCAATCCACGTTTCAATCTTCAACTGAGCCCGGTTGAAGTACCATTAATCAGCACCGGGGATCGAAGCAAGCTGCCATCAGCTAACTACACGAAATGATACGATACGGATTCATGATCAGCCGAGAGCAAAGCTACGTATCTTTGTTCAAGTTCGAGATGTATATCTGTAAAGCATCCGGTAAGATATATAAATTATTTGCAGTGAAAATACTTGAAAAGGGGCAAGTCAGTTGTGAAAGACCGTAGAGTATGTATTCAAGAACGCCCTTTAGAAAACGCAGTGACCGGATCCAGTGAGTGGAACGTTAACGTTACCATGGTTCAAACAGGCAAGTAGAAAGGAATCGGCGTGGATTAGGTATAATTGACAAGTTCTACACTTCGCCTCATAATCTGCTCCAACGGCCACCTCTCACCGTGCCCGTGCTTGAGATCAAGGATATCACCAAGTTCATCGCACGCCTGCAGAACTGTATCAATGTCGTCCTTGGTGTGCGCCGCACTGACACAGAACCGCACTCGAGAAGTAACGAGTGGGGTGGCTGGGTATGCGACAACGACGACAACGATTGGTGTTTGCCGAGTGCGCATCATGCGAGCAAAAGTAGCCATCTTGCCAGGGTTATAGATCAAAAGGGGAACAATAGGTGAGAATGGGTGGCCATAAGTTATGAACCCAAGTTTCTTGAGACCAGCGTGAAGATACCGCGAATTGAAAGCTAAGCGGCGGACGCGCATGCGAGCCTCCGATCCATCGGCGAGAGCAGAAGGAAGAGATATCCAGGAGGGAAGTGCTGAAGAAGGTGCCATCCCAGGGTGAACGTCATCTTCTGCGGACCTCAATGTAGAAACAGAACTCGACGGCGACAATGTCAAGGAAGCTTTCGATGGGAGGGGAGGTGGAGCAACGCCCATGATACTGGCCATGCTGGAGATGACCTGGGTAAGGACGGGCGGCGACATTGCCTCCGCGTACATGCCAGAGAAGCCACGAATACGAAGAGCATCGATGAGAGGTTTTGGCCCAGCGATGTATCCTCCAGCCGCACCAAAAGATTTGGTAAACGTCCCCATGAGAACATCAACCGATCGAGGTGGAATATTGAAATAGTCGCAGACCCCACGACCATGGGGACCGAGGGCACCAATTGAGTGGGCTTCGTCAACGAACAAGTAAAACTGGACGAGTTGATCAGCCAAGATGAACAGAATTTTGTAAAAGAATTTACCTTGTACTTTTTCTTGAGTTCGACAATGCGAGGCAGGTTTACCAAGCTGCCCTCCATACTATAAAGACCTTCGACAATAACCAGGATCTTCTTCCACGGGCGGTGGGTCTTGGGCTGGCCTTGGCTGATCACTTCCCGAAGGAGGGACTCCAGGCTGTGTATGTCGTTGTGTTTGAACATACGTACTTGAGCGCCACTTGTCCTGACACCGAAGCGGATGGAGGCGTGGTTGAGCTCGTCGGAAATCACTAGGGATCCCTTGCCCACCAGGGCGGGAATGAACGTGGAATTCGTCGCAAATCCCATGGAACTAATTAATGAGTCCTCCATGCCGACGAAACGTGCAACGAGAGCCTCAGCGGTGAGATGGAGCTCGTTCGAACCGCCCTCGAGACGGGCGCCACATGCGGAAACACCATAACGTTTGATCGACTCCTCGACGGCATCGGCGCACCCACCGCGCGCCTGGGCAAAACCCAGATAATTATAAGAGGAAATGTTGAGGGCGCGTGTTTTCGTGCCAGGGTATATCTGGGTGTAATTGCAATCCTCCGAATAGCGGTCGTAGACGAGAATGGTACGCCCAGCGACGCCCGTGACGGGATGGGAGAAGCAATCGTCCATGCGACGCTTAAGGCGACGGGTGTAAAAGGAGTCAAAATCAGAGTTGAGGGGAGCATAACCCTGATGCAGGCAAGTCAGAAAGCGGGGAATGATGGGAGGGGGGGGTACGTACGTCGTAAGGCATGAGATGTGTGAAGTAGTGCTTGGCAAAACGTTTGCCGAAGAAATCACGGAGGTGACCAAACACGATAAGCATGAGGTAGCTGATGTAGGTGGTGATCAGAATGTAGTACGGGGGCTCTTCTATTTCGTGTTCGGTGACGGGGTTGTCGGGGTTGTGTTGGGAAACGCAGCGATAGTTGTCGTTCGCGCAGTGGCCAAACTCGGTGTGAACGGTGGTGAAAACCTGCTCAGAGGTGGGAGGGTTGCGGGGATAGGCGAGCCCGGTGGTGTTGTCGTCTGCTTCGTGGAGAAGGGTGTCCTCTGAGGAGCTGGTGACGGAGGACGAGGTGGACAAGGCGGGGGTGGAGGCGGGGGAGATGTCGAAGCCGCGTGCGCGAGAGTCGGCCTGGTGCACCGCAGAAAGGTAGGAGGCGGCGGTTGCCATGGGGGGGAGCTGGCTGAGCGAGCGTTTCTTCTTGAATATGGACGGTGCAGGCGAGGACGGGCTCAGTGCGATGGGCGAGGGCATCTCGGGTTCGCTTCCGCCGACGACGGCGACGAGCAAGTGGCGGCGGGCAAAAAATGTCACGCCAGCACTTATTATGCAACGCCAGATTACCTCAGCCACGCACAAACAGCGCGTGATCGAGGTCGCCCCGGGTTTCCCCACCCTCTTTGACCCGGCGCGTCTACGGTGGATGCGCTCTCGGTAACGGCTGGTCTGGTCGGCGACACGCTGCGACACTCGGACGCTCCACACACCGTGCACGGGCCACGTCGTCGGATGTATGCGTCAAGCGAACACCACGTGATCCATGAATCATTGCCAATGAGACGCGTCGCGTCTTTTTTCGCCAACATCCACGAGCATGGAAGCCAGGTATGCAGAGAGTTGCTGCATTGCACCGCAAACTCACCCCTCCCAAGGCGCAAACAACTCCTTGAGGATCGAAACATCTACCCAGACTTCTACAAGCCCGGCCAGAAACCGTCCGCGTCCCAGGAGAGCTCTAGTGTGGTCGTGAGTGGTTCGCCTCTCGCATCCTCGGCAGCACACATCCCAGCTGGACCAGTCTATCTCCTCTTCCAGCTCTGGTTCCTCTGAGCCCCAATCTTTGCCCCCTGCCGTGAGAAACAGTAACCGTTCCCGCCCCATCGTCGCTTCCGATGAAGAGGACAGCGCGTAAGTTCCCCTTCTGAGCGTTCTTTCCCCATGCACTGACGTAACCAGTTCCTCGCAACAGTCCCAGCCTAGTGCCAATGCCGAATTGGTCGTCAAGAGCCAGATACTTGCTGCTCTTGATCGTGCCATCCCCGCAGTGCCGCCGCAGTACACGGCCGTTCCAGCTCCCATTGAGCTCCCCTCGAAAACAAGAGTTCCCAGCAGTGCAGACGTCCCAACATGGGAGACGTTTGATCAGCCTGACGAGCGTAACCTCTATGACCCTCGCATGTCTGCTGCTGAAGCAGAGAAGGCACTGCGTGCGCTGGTCGAGGACACCGTCAATAGCACCGAAGATTCAGAGATTGATATGAGCGAAGCGATCGTACCTGGATTTGCCGAGGGCATCGTGCTCTTGCCTCATCAGGTCATTGGGCGCAGCTGGATGCGCGAGCGCGAGTCCGGAAAGAAGACTGGAGGAATATTAGCTGATGACATGGGGTGAGTATACACCCTCTACACACGATCGTCCCTGAAAAGAAGCAGTCTCGGGAAAACGGTCCAAACCCTCACCCGCATTGTTGATGGACGTGCTAAGAAATCCGACAAGCTGGATGGATGGGCTGCTAGTACGCTGTAAGGCCATCTGACCTCACATCCAACGGGTCTCACCTCGTTTTTTCCTAGAGTCATTTGCCCAGTCTCTCTTGTCTCGCAATGGGCTGCTGAAATTTCGCGTATGGCGGTCGGGCTCCGCGTTATTGAACACCACGGTCAAAGTCGTACAACAGACCCTTCGAAGCTGCAACAAGCTCACGTCGTTGTGACCTCCTATTCGATTGTCGCGTCCGAGTATGCGACATTTACTCCAGAGGCCAACGACAAGACCAAATCCAAGAAGTCCAAGTCAAAGGCTATGGAGGCTGCCTCGGATTCGGATTCTTCTGAAGGGTTAAACCGAAAGCTGACCAGCCAAAAGAGGACAGGAAAGTCAAGGGATGCGCTGTTCCAAGTAAAATGGTTCCGCGTCGTGCTCGGTATGTGGTACTAGTCTGATGTTGAGTGTTCGCCATTTGACTCAGCTATCGCAACTAGACGAAGCCCATAACATCAAGAACCGAAACACAAAGAGTGCCATTGCATGCTGCGCACTGGAAAGTAAATTCAGATGGTGTCTCACTGGAACCCCAATGTGGGTACTATTGCTTTACTCGGGTTACACTTCGTTGAACCGTCGTCACCAGGCAAAACAGTGTTGAAGAACTTTACTCTTTGATCAAATTTCTACGCATTCGGCCCCTGAACGATTGGAATACGTTCAACGAGCAGATTGCGAAACCCGTCAAAAGTGGACGGCCAGTCCGTGCGTTGAAACGTTTACAGGTATATCCACAAGTTGCCCTTTGTATCCCTCTCTTGACTGCTGCAACGCAGATTGTTCTGAAATCGACCATGCTTCGACGCACCAAGAATCAAATACTGAATGGCAAACCACTTCTCCAACTTCCTGAGCGCACCCTCGAGCTAGTTGAATGCTCTTTCAATGCTACCGAAAGAGAATTTTATCGATTGCTAGAAACCAGGATGACATCGGAGGTTAATAAGCTTGTTCAATCCAATCATGTCAGCTATACGCATGTATTGGTCTTGTTACTTCGACTACGCCAAGGTGAGCATTTGGTACAATACGAGCAAATGACAGAATTGACAAACCGCATCGATTACTAGCCTGCAACCACCCCTCTCTTGTCTCCAAAGATTACCGCATTGACAAGGATGCCGCAGAATCCAAGGTTGCTAAGGATGACGAAGACGACGCAGAAGATCTCGCTGCCATGTTCGGGCAGCTAGGCATGTCAGGCGAAAAGAAGTGTCAGCTTTGTCAAACTACGTTCGTCGTTTTTCGCGTACTCGCCCGCCTCCTCATTTCGTCCACCACAGGTTACCAGCTGGCGTGGATAGGACGCATTGTAAAGAATGCCAGCCTCTTACCAAAACCACCAAGTCTGCGCCGAACTCTGATCTTCCTCCTGAGTCTGCCAAGATTAAGAAAATCTTGGAAATCTTGAAGGCGATCGACGAGCGCTCTGAAAGTGTAGAAAAGACAATTATTTTCTCGCAATTCACGAGCATGTTGGATTTAATCGAACCCTTTCTGGATGCGTATGGTATCAAGTATGTTCGATGTATGTATGGTTTAAACACCTTCCCACCGCTCCTTGCTACATCCATCTCCCCTGTATGGCGAATACTGACAAATCCACGCCATCAGATGACGGTTCAATGCCCAAGGACAAACGTGAAGCTAGTCTAGAGAAGATTCGGAACAGCAAGACCACCCGCTGCATACTGATCTCATTCAAAGCGGGAAGTACCGGTGAGTTCCGTGTTTATCGCGATACCCCATCATCTTGTCTTCTGTGACCTATCCTGTCACTTTCCGTCCAGAACCGGGTGTTCATTTCCATTGCGGCAATCATCCCCGGATGATGCTTCATGCAATGAACCTGGTTGGTGTTCCCGCGAAGTTGTCGCGGGAATTTTTTCTCTTGTTTTCTTTTGAATCTCGTTTTTCCCCGTGGAGCTAGGCACTGATTAAGATTCAATCCAAAATTCTTGGTACCATCTTCTGCTCCAACACCACTACACCAATTGTGTCATGGGATGTTCGCCCGTACTATCACTTCCCTCGGTTATGGTGGGGCTGCGGCGGACCGGATGTGGCGTAATTCATCACCAAAGGCCTTAACCTGACGGCGTGTAACAACGTGATCCTCGTTGATATGTGGTGGAACCCTGCGCTTGAAGTGAGTTTCTTGCGATTGACTTGTCATCTGTACTGATTGGGCATCTCTCTTATGTTCCTTATTCGGTTTTCTATTGTCATTCTGTTCTGTTTCTCTCGTGATTCTCCCTTTTCACTATGCATACGGTTGCACTTCGTGGGATTTGTAACCTGTGTCAACAGGATCAAGCGTATGACCGTGCACATCGATTTGGACAAGCGCGGGATGTCAATATCTACAAACTCATGATTCCTGATACGGTGGAGACCCGGATCTTACAGGTGAGTTGCGTTGTGATACCCACATGTTTTCGTGTACACTGGACAACCCATCGACGTGAAATGGTATCGCTCTCGCCCGCTGTCTTTCTCCCCTGCTTGAGCGTGTACTCGTGTTCGTAACACATGACTGACGTTGTTTCTTCCGCTCCCCCTACCGTGCGATAGCTCCAAGATGCCAAACGTGCTCTTGCCCAGGCAGCATTGAGTGGCGACAAGATCAAGAACATGAAACTCGGCCTGGACGATTTGTTGGCACTCTTCAGAGGAAGTGGACGTGATGACGATGACGATGACGATGACTAAAGAAGGGGTGTTGAGCGGGCTACCTTTTTCGTTTTCGTTCTATGCAAGGGTACACATCTGGGATACGATAACGACAAGATGGATTGGATATGGAAATGAAATGTACCGTACGATCAAGTGGTCCTCAAACTCGATAGGCACAAGATATGAGACGACGACCTTGCAAAGTTTGTATGATGGCATAATTAGAAGTGCAGGGTTCACTTAGGTAATTTGAAGGGACCGTCCCGTCGGCCCCACGGAACGTTGCAGACTACCAAGTTGATCGATGAACTAAGTACGCTTTTTCGACGGCTGAGATAACACGGCATCATGGATCGGTGGGAGGCAATCGTCTAAAGGCGGCGTTGATGATCACCAGTACGGGATGCCCACAGTTCCGTCGGTCGTCATCCTGCCAGTGGTGAGCCCAGACTGGGTCATATGATCGACTCACTACTAATTCTCGGAACGTGTGCAAGGACGGCGGGTGGGTCGCCCCGGGGGGGAATGCAAAAAAAAAATAGAAACGGACACTCGACGCGTCGTGTGCGCACTGAGCGCCCGGAGAAGGGGCCCACAGACTAAACTTTGGGGGGAACGGTGCCGTCACCACGGCAATTCAATGCATCAACTTTATCACGACCCCGTCAGGGTAAGTCATTGCAGTGGGACGGGAAGCGAATTTAAATTATGATAAAGGTGACGCTAGCCGCCAAAGATTCGCCGGGTCTGCGGCATCGACGGTGATGCCGCCGCCGCGCCTGGCCCCTGTGAAGGGGCGAGTAAACCGCCGATGGGCTTAAAGCGCATGCGATGGGAATGCTCACGCGTCACCGTTGATTGGTTCCTCCCGAGATCTTAGTACTCCGAGCTCCCAGATGACTCGTCCTGAAACAAAGCGGAGGGGGTGTGTGCATACCGGTTGGTTGTTTGTCACGGCGCCCGGCGTGCCTTCGCGCCGCAATGACCCTGCCGACTCGTCAAACGGCTGGGTATCTCAAGCCTAACCTACTCATACAGTGCCGGAGGGCCACGGTGCTCAAGCAAGGGTGAAGATGGGTTTGAAGTGTTAGTGCTTCTATAGCTCATAGGCAAGTTCACGAGCTGCTCGATATCGCGGCCAACTACCCCAGCATGCCCGGGCACCAGATCGGCGGAATGACCGTCTGGTAGGCTGGTCGCGAAAGTGAACCCGTACGCTATTGTAGGCACAACGGCTGTGGCAAGTCAAGCGGCAGTGGTGAGAAAACTGAACTTTGGTGTTGGATGTTGAACGTGGGTTACAGGCAAGTGCGCATTTGGTCAGACCGCCTCACTGTATACCGCTCGGCACCTGGACCATCGCGGCATACTTACTGATGGAGCGCGGCAGCCTTCTCCAGCAGGTGGTGTGCGCGTCGGTGCACTCAACTGAACTGCCGATGCCGTGTCATGCTCCTTTTACTTTGATCTCGTACTTTCACGCTCACAGGATCCAAAAAATATGTCACAGACCGAACTCAGTTACCAGGAGATCGAAGGGAACCGTGTACTCTAACAAGTTTCCCTCTGATGGGACGGCGTCATTTGCACCTGACCCGAGCATCACGTCAGACGGGTCACACTGAACCGCCGAGACAACGCCACCGAGGCTCACACCGTTTCATTGCGGCAAGGTCAAGTACGGTATAGAATCAGTGATGTGAGTCTAAAAGCAAGTGGTGACAGAGAGCACTTATGTGTTATGTATATGGATCCGAAATACCCTATGAACTTATATTATCCGTGAAATCTAAGCCAGGACGCAGTTTTAAACCGGAGTGGTGACTAATTTCCGTCTGCGTGGGACGCAGAACATTGCAGAGCAAATGATTTGATGTTCAGAACGTGCCGTGCGCTCCTTGTCTAGCCCATCCAGGCGTTGATCCTGGCGGTTGCTGCTGATTCACAAAAGCAGGCGTTCCGAACGCCGTACGGGGGGACGTCCCCGGAAATTCGGCCTGCCCTATCTGCATCGCTGAGAACGGATTCGTCGCCCCGCTAGCTACGAACGGTGTCCGTGACAAGGAAGCGACTGGCGTGAATGGGTTCTGCGCCAAGCCAGCCATTGCGGGGGAGGCCGGAATGAACGGAGCATGTGGGAAAGATGGCCCCGGCACCTGTGTCGACGTTTGCAATGAGACACATGGGAGGGGAGATGCGTGCATCAAAGCTCCTGTCTGGAGCGATGTGCCCGCTTGACCAGACGGCGTCCCGGATGCAGGCAGGGCCGTAGACATGAGCACGGGCGACGATGAAAAGGTGTTCGAGCTTGTGGAGAAGGCGGTGCTATTGGTGCTCGCAGCCGAGGACGAAAAGAATGATGTTTGGTTGAAGGGATTCGTCATGCCAAGGTGAAGCGCGGGACTGGCGAGTGAGGAGGGTACCAAAGGGAACTGAGGGCTAGATGTCGGTACCAATCCCGGGCTGGTAACCACTGGAGTAGTCTGACCAAACGACAAATTCGAAAATGGGTTCGGTACGTTGCCGGGTGTCGATGGTGGTTGTTGAACTGAGACCTGTGGTTGGAAAGGTGATGCCGTGGTTGGGCCCATCGGACTATATTGGAGTGGAAGTGAGGAAGATTGGGAAGGTCCTTGCAATGAGATAAGGTCTTGCCACACTTGTCCGGTGGGTTTCTCTATGGAAGATTGTGTCACCCCAGATTGTCTTAGCGGAAGTACTGCGGTAAGCTTGTCGGGACTGGTCAGTGGAGGGAGCGGCTGTGAGGCAGACCGTATGGGAGGTGGGATATTATGAGAGAGCGAAGGTATGGTAGCCGAAGGATGAAGTTTGAGCCTCGGGGGCAAGTTTTCAGGTGTTTTGGGCGGAGGCAAAGGCCCAGGCGACGCTTTTCGCCCAATCTGTGCTGTGTCTGTCGGCAGAGTCGATCGTGGCAGAGAGGCTATTGACGTTGTCCACGGGTCAGCTACAGGCTGCTGCAAAGTAGTTCCAGATTTTCGATCCATGAACCGTCTGAACTCGTATTTCGCTGGACAATCATAAGGAAACCCGAACACGCAGAGGGATTATTCCTCACAGCGTATGAATTTCTCAAGGTCGGAGTCGCGTTCCGAGTCCATCATGCTTGTTGGTGGGGGGTGACGAGCCTCGTTGGGGTTATACAGCGCGTTCGACTTGACGTTACCCTTCTCCTTCATGACCTTGTATGAAACAAGATAAGGTTAGTTGCTCTCATTTAATAAAATGGGTGTCTAACTTCAACTTGCTCCTTGCTCCACCCGTCTAGGGTAATGCTTTTACTATACGGGCCTCGGATGTCAAACCATAAAGTCAGTATGCATGAGCGCAGTCGACATACACTTTAGTAATATGCGTCCCGATCTTGCGATGGATACTGGCACAATGGACACTGTATATCTGTTATTGTTTGTGCGGGGCAGGTACTAAAACGCATGCGCACCAGATAAAAATGCCTAGATTGTAAGAAGCCCACCTTGGAGCACGTGCCTTGCAGTCTGCACAGATATCTGTGGGAGAGGAGAATCGCGGTGTTGAACTTGCGCTGGGTTTACGCCGCCGGCGAGCGCACTCGGGAGGAGATCGACTTACCATTTCCCGGTTTCAAGACGAGTTCCAAGAGGATGCGGTGGTTGCGCTCAGCCGTAATCTTGCTGACGCTGGTCGACATAACTCGTTATGAACCAACAGGTGGCTTGCACAACTTAACCTTGGTCACCGTGGCAGCACTCGCCGAGGGGAGTGACGGAACTGCAAATTGTGTTTTACGTAATCATCCAAGAACAGCTTGCAAGAACTTATTACCCTCCTGGCAGAGCGGTCTGCTGCTTGGCCCCGTACGTCGAGCTGGTCCTTGTTTTCATTAAGTACATTTACGTCGTTTCATGAACGCAGTGACTCTTCTGGCATGTATCCATCACAGGGTCACGATCTCTCGTCCTCACCGACCGCCGACCCGGGAGACGGGCGGCTGCGGCGTGTTCTTCGTCAATTTCATAACTTTCCTTTCTCTTCGGATGAAGCCTTTCAGGTACGCTCGTTTCGTGTGCACTGGTATCCAACGTCCACTGTTTCTAGCAAGGTCTTTCTGCAATCCTTGCCCATGAATCGATGAACGAGGTATCTGATAGTGATCAATCGGAGCTCATTCTGAAAACAAAGGTGTATTACTTCAGCCGGTGTGTGAACCCTCTTTTTGCCTGGGGAGACAATCACCTCATTAAGTTGGGCCAGTGTTACTGGCCATAATATCAGCTTCGAAGACATTCAGGCTGGAGGCACCGTGGATGTGAATCACTGCCCTGCCGAGGGCGGAAATGAATGGAATCAGAGCCCATCGAGCCCAGATCAAGGACACATACACACGTTGACATTCGCCGAGTTGAAAAGTTTAATTGAGCAGGGAAAGACCGATAACATCCCTAATAACAACATTATTCCCGATACGTTAAACGTAAGTTCCGCCCGCAAATTACCCGCTGGATACTTTCTCAACTTCCCACATCATTCCAGGACGGCGTTCCCAGCGAATCAACCGCACCATTGAGGAAAAAGCCCTGGGAACTGGCAAGTTAATCGTGATACGCACGGTAGATCGGTCTTCTGCTATGAGTTCCTCGTGCATGGAATTACGAGAGCATCTTTAACCCTATTCAAACACCTTGCGTGGGTGAGAAGGTGTTACCCGCTTTTCACTCATCCGAGTCCCGAAATGAGCGACAAAGCCCAAGAGTTGGTGGTGTAATGGAATTCCAGAGGTCGGTTGCAAGCCTTAGCCCTACCGCTAGCTTCTGGAATTGCTTGAGATGGCGAACGCAATAAACCAGATCTATTCCCTTCACCGACACGCCCGCGAACCAGGGCACTACTTGCCTGACTTTACGTATCGAAGGATGAAATTGTCGTCGATTAGGAGCAGGTGTCGACAACCGTGGGTTTCAAGTATGACCCTCATGCCCATCAGGAGAGTCCATCCTAATCTAACACCTTTCATGAACGGAGACTGTCTGCTTAATTAACTCTTGCCTCGGTGAGTCATCGGGACTCGAATGACGTTCGCTGACTCAAGCAAGCAAGCATAAGCATAGCCTCTCCGATTGTTCCTGGCGGATGCTCGCACACCTGTTACCCCATAATTGCTAGGTTAAAAAAAGTTACAACTCCGAATTTCCCGTCGCAAACAGCCGTTCGTCCACTATTCCAGTAACTTGGGATGATCTGCAAACAGCCTAAAGAATACAAATCCGCGATTGCACTACACCATTCCAGTGTCCCAGCGTACACGACATCTATCAGCTGTGGTATCAAGAGTCCAAGAGCGTGCATCAGAAGCCCTCCGCTAGACATCCCCTCCCTACTTCTCACCGAGCCGTTCCGACACCCACTGCGATGTCACATGCTTATCAATGTGATAGCCCTCCAATCTGCGCAGCGCTAATATTCCCTCCATAGCCCAATGGTGTGAGTTCCACGCAGGATTCCCATGTACGATGGGGTTCGAAGCGAGGGTGGAGTGTAGCTGGTGAAGTCTCTCAGAGTCCACCGTCCCGACAGGTGCTCTGCCCACATATCCGTTCTCCCCCTCCTTTAGTGTGACCGACTGGGGCGCATCTAGGCTGTAGTCGGAGGCCGAACCCACGATCTGGTACACGAGAGAGTGACCAGAGGATGGTGAGAAGACGACGACGATGGCCCATTTTGATTTTGAGGAAGATGGCTGTCCAAAAGAGGCGACAGAGAGCTCGTAGAAGGGAGGCATCGGTGATAATGGTGCGACTGGGGAGTGGTATGAGTGTGACGCGAAGGAGCACGCGGGGTTGAGTGAATGCCGCAAGCAGGGAGGGGCTTTGAGGACGGGGATAGTCGAGCAAGTCTGGGAGCCTTTTCTACGCCCCCGAGGGGTGATATGTAATAACTGATAGAAAACACCAGAGCATTTTGGACCATGCGGTCTACTCCTTTGAGCGAAATGGATGAACATACTTAGCGTTAGATGTGTTACATATCCAAAGATGGCAGATCAATCTAACCTGAAAAGTGCAAATTTGTTTAGATTCCAGGGCAGAAACTTGTACAGGTAAGTACTAGGTGTGATACCCAGCAGAGAAAGGACTTTACCAAACCACGCCCTCTCAATTAGAGCCTTCCTGGCAGCAGGCAGTACGTGCCACAGACCCCTTCACTCCGGACGTGGCGCCGCACGAGCACCTCGACTCATTGGGATTTAACACATCACAGGGGCAGGTCAATTTGCATTCCGGTGGAACATTGAGAACTGATTAGGAGTCTCGGTCTCTACCCATTTCTGGGCTCTTGTCCTGCTGATCACAGCAACTAGTGGTGTGCCGAGTTGACCAAGTGGCGCCTGTGGAGGCATGCGTAGAATCTGCTTGGATGTGCAACGGCAGGGACGCCAGTATTTGATCGAGGGCGGTCCAGAGAGTACGTGTGGGTCGTACGGCGTCTGTTTTGGCAGCAGCAGGCGGCCTCTGCAGCTGGAAAAAGAAAAATTGGACTGGACTGCATATGACTGCTTTCAGTCGTCCGGAAGGCCGGTATCACACTGCGCCTGCCTGTTTTTCAAATGATGTCGGCCACTGTGGTACATTTGTTTCCCACGACATATTAGCTGCGGCGCTCCTAGTACTTGGGTGAACATCGATATCAACGTCTTGCCAGAAAATGGGTTTATAACTCTGCATCTCACAGACATGTCCGACTCGGCTTCCCATCTCGCGAGGTACTCGTCCTCTTTCCCGCCCACTTTGGCAGCCGGGCTCATATCGCTTTAGGGAGGCAAAGGGTCTACATCAGGGTCTGAAGGAATTGCTCAAGACACATAACCCTTGGGATAAGGAGGTCGAATTTAGTCGCAAGAAGTGAGCCACCCTGCGCCCTCGAAATGACTAGCTGCCGTCCTTACCCGTCGACAAAGCCTGCGCCGTCAACATTTAAAATTGCTGCTCGTTGACCCGTATGCAAAGCAGTCCAAGGATGCTGAGACCCACCTATGGATGCAGACATCCTACCAGTTCATCTCTCACTACAAGCAGAGCCTCGCCTCGCTCGAACGAACATTGCAATCTGCACCTCGTCACCAGCCTCGACAAGGTGGTCATGGCCCCGTTGAGTATCGCAAGCTGATGCAACGCTTTCGACAGTTCCTTTCAGACGAAGAAAAGTTTTGGACTCAATTCGTAGTCCGATATCAACGATCTTTTGCTTTACACGAAGCCTATCCAGTCTTGGTAGCCTTGAACATCCTGACCCCCCTGAACGACGCCAACCTTCCGAGCCTCCCGGATGCCGGCGATAGAAACGGTGCTTCAAATCAGACCCATGCTCGCAATCAGTTTTCGTTCCCCCCTGAAGAGAGCACACCTGCGCCGGATCCTGCGGAACACCAGAGCAGGCTTGCGATCCTGAGCAAAGCCATTGTTTGTCTCGGCGACATTGCAAGATACCGGGAGCTTTATAATGAGTCTGGTGGTCGTCCAAAAGCCGGTCACGAAGATGGTACGGCGCAAGCCAAACGGGGCGGTCGGGGAGGCAGGAGGGGCGGTATACCTGGCTTCGACTCAATCCCACGGGCGAGAAACTACGACAAGGCTATTCAATGCTACGAACAAGCTCGGCTCCTTGTTCCATACGAAGGCAACTCGTCCCATCAGCTCGCTATTCTCGCATTTTACCAGGGTGACATGTTCAGCTCCTTGTTCCATTACTATAGGGCGCTATGTGTCCGCCAGCCGTATGATACTGCATCAGAAAATGTCAAGAAAATCCTTCACAAGGCACTCGACCAGCAAGTCAAAAGGACAAAGGATGGCTCCCAGACAATGGTTTCTGAATCCGGAGAAGTTCCTCCTCGGCTGAGAGTGGAGTACCTCAAGGAAAACGTCGTTCTTTTGCATGCCCTGTGGCGATTAGGTTCAGATAAGTTAGTGTGTCTGGTATAGTCCTATCATTCTTTCCCCCTGACACAATATTTCGCAGGATTAAAGTAAATCCAGCCACCCACGCGGAGGAAGTTGCAAGGGCCTTCCAGAGCCTGGTGTCAGAACGCATTCTTCCGATAGAAACTGTGTCCAAAGTCGTCGTTCTCTCACAGGGGGCCCTCTGGAAACATCGCATGATTCGCGATACCTCACCCCCCTCAAATAACAGATCAAATGGACTGCCAGATCCGTCAGCCATCGAATCACAGATTTTGACCCATGTCATTGCAATCCATCGCACCCTTCTTGAGATAGGTGCTGCTGAGCTCACTGTGCCTCCTGAAGATGATGCGGAGAACGATCTTGCTCAGCGCATTACGGCGCCATTCCGACGTACTTTACCCGCGCTACGCATTGCGAGCAAGTGGCTCGTGGCCAATATCAAATATATCTTACATGCTTCACAATCCTTTGTTGGTGGACAGCCTGGTTCCACCAGGAAAGGCACCCGAGGAGTGTCAATCGACGGCCTACCGCTATTTTGGGCTAAATTTGCTGGGTTTTACAGCGCATTAAATGGTATATTTCCGTTGGCGAGGCTACCTCCCCTTACGACTCCTCTGGATGAAGATATTGATCTGAAGGGTTTCCTTCCATTACGAGATCTTCTTGTGGATGGAGGTACATTGACGGACGCAGTTCCTGGAAACGAGACAGAGGGACAGCAGAATGGAATACCGCCTCATGCCCGAGAGATGGTCCACCCAAACGAAGAACAGCTTATGAGGATTCGGGACCTGCTGACGGACGCCAAGTCACTCGCAGAACTCGAGGTGATATCTCCAACCAATGTAGAAGTTCGGTACCCAAGCTCACACATTCTATCAATAGAGTTGCCCCATCTGTCTACATGACCAGACTTTCACTTTCGACAATAATTTATCCGCCGTTTCATCAGTGAATATCCATGAGTCGGTCCATCAAGTCCCCAATCAAAGTTTTCCCTATATCATTCGGGATGTTTCTCGGCAGGTGGAGTTAGAAGACGACGCGATGACAGATACCAACCGGACAGACGACGACCCGGTTGGCGACGCGTTTCGGGAAGCACTGGATGATCACAGGACAATAAACGATGACGATGACGGGGAGGTGATTCTTTGGAATCCCAGGTTCGCACTTTGACTCCCCGGATTTGCGAAAGTTGACCTTGTGCAATAGACCGCTCGGTTCTCCTCCGGGTTCTGTGCCTGTCGCCCTTCCCACCACGCCAAACCTGCGCAGCACCATTAAGCCCGACGAACCGTCCACTGTAACTAAGACACCCAGCGTGACGACACCGGGGCGCGCGCCACCCAGATCCCCGGTAATCGTTCCCAGCATCACTGCTCAAGACCTCTTGAATAACGTCATGGGAACAAGACGAGGTTCCGTTGACGTTTCTCGCCCCCCATGGCTACCTGCATCGAGTGCTATCCAGCCTCAGTTTCCTTTTGGACTTGGTCCGAATGCGCCACCTTCAATTTGGTCGACTTCCTTGGACGAGGGGTCTTCCCCGTTGAACTCACCGTCGATGGGTTTGCGAAGTGACGTCAGTGTAACTCAAACGTTCCCTCCGCCAAGTGTACAGCACCCTTGGTCCCCACAATTCGAGTCTACTCAAGCAGGTCGACAGTCTACTGCGCAACCCTCACCCCACTTTCAGTCACAGTCTCTTCAATCTATACCCCTGTCGATGGGAACGCCACAGCACGCTTCACAGTCACCCTTCCAGGCAACTTTCACTTCATCTAACTCAATGTACCAATTCACGGAGCAGCGGCAGCGGCAAAGCTCAAACAACGTCCCCTTCCTTGATCCCGCTATTGTATCTGCCGTGACTCCTGTTCAACTGACAACACAACACGGGGGACCGATTTTATACCAGAGTTATTCAAATGGCCACACGCAACAGCATATCCGACCTGGTCAACATCGCAAGAGTCCCTCCAGTTCTCGCGCATGGGGAATTCATGGCTGATGTCAGATCTGCACTGCCATTCGGCCTATCAGTCCAGCAATCTCCCGCTGAAACGTATGACCTGCAGCATTGAATGGCTTGTGAAATCATTTGCCATTCCTGGTCTAGCTCTGGAGCCATCTCGCAACCGGACCGTGAGTTTAGTCGAGTGATCCCCCAACTGGTTAGAAGTTGGTGTGGTACTACTCCGACCAGATGGTATCTCCGCCCATGCGCTCCAACTCAATAGAAACCGGTCGCCGTTTGTCCAGAACGCTCTTCTCTTTTCTCTTCTTTCCGCCCACATGTTGGGCATTACTACTTTTTTGCAAAAAGGAAGCTTATGATGCGTGTGTGCCTGTATCTTGCATAAAAACTGTTGTTAAAGACAAATGAACAACTTCGTCGTTGGTTATTCTACCTCCCTCGTTTTTTTCGTCGTCGTTCCGTCTCTTGGACACGTCGAAGTGTATGCATAGCCTCAGTTTCTCTTTGTTTTTTTTTTCACTCTTGATATGTCTATGGTATTTCTGCAGGTAGGGTTGCCGTTGTGGTTCGACTGAATTACTTTGGGCGAATGATTACGGAAACAGTGTTTTAGTATATACAACTTCTGGTCCTGTATACGTCCGACCCGCGTTTGTCGATATTAAACACGTTTGACCGTCGTCTTTACAACGACAGCTGGTGTAGAACACCGAACGTGAGAATCGCTAGCGAGGCCGCCTGAGCGGGGTTTCGCGTTCGACAATAAATATTAAATATCGTACTACAGCCAACCCACCAGGACTATATCCTGAACGTCCGAGGGCATACGCCGGCATCATGGTATCGTGGTTCAGACGTCCATGCGTGGACAAAATGTTCATCAGACAGTCATGTGACGCGCTGACATTCGCACGTCTCCTCGTTCCGTGCGAGGCCAACTTCTCTCGATGATGGCATGAACGGTAGCAGGGTCGGCTGCGTTCATGGGTACAATTGACCTCATAACACACATTTTTGGATTTCCCGGGTTGATCTGCAGGGGAAAACCTGTATCTCGAAAACCCCTACCCCCTCAAAACACATACTCATGGGCCTATCCCGAGGGGGTATGCGTGACGAGGGAGTCAATCCTATTCAATAAGACTGGGCGTGAACATACACATTGCCACATATGAGACATCGACGGGGAATCCCGAGGTAAACCAGTGTCTGGTTCCTGGGCAACCGCACATGTCTATTGAATTCTCAGGCTCTAATGTCTTCTGATGGGCCGAGAAGAAGACGGACGGAGTGACGAACAATGACATACGAGGGGAACGAGAACGGGGCATACAAAGCAGGCGAGTGACCGAGTTGACGAGTCTACCACACCAGTTTCAATTCGGGTGCTCTCGTATTTAGCCAAATTAGACATTGTGATATCGGTTCAGAGGACACGCGAAGAGGAAAGAGAAAAGAGGGCTAGCTTAGGTACTGTCGATTGGGTGGCGTTCATTGACGGTCCAATTGACGATTCACCCAGTCTACAATTTGTCGCCGCGACCAATGACAGTTACCTATAATCCCATATCAATAACGCTGTCGTTGATAACCCCATGGAGGGCACGAAGAGCAATAACGGTCTAGATCAGAGAAATGGGCAACTCATCTGACCTTGAAACCGATATCCCGGAGTTTGTCTGCATCGAGTAAGATACGGCCATCGAAGATGAAAGCGGGTTTCTTCATGTTGCAATAGACTTCTTGCCAATCAATGTCTCGGAACTCCTTCCACTCGGTTGCGATTACAACGCCTTCAGTATCCTTGCATGCTTCAAGAGAAGAGCTAAATATTTTCACGCGAGTTCGCACTATGAGTGGGAAGGTACGGTTGAAAATCGTCACGTGATTTGGCGGAAAGACGGGTGGCACTTACGGGTAGTAAGTGGGATCGTGGGACATGCATCCGAAAGGTCGTTCCAAATCTGCTCCTCTACAACTTGTGGATCGTAAATGTTCACATTGGCATTCTCCGCCAGGAAGTCCCGGATGAGGGAAATAGCCGCTGACTCGCGCGTGTCTCCGGTGTCAGCTTTGAATGCGAAGCCAAGAATGGTGATATTCTACCAGAAAGGATCAGTCCCTAGTGTTCGTTCCCACGATATAAAAATAGAGGAACGTAAAAGCACGATCGTTACGAGGGAACGCAACTTGCCTTGCCGGTAATCGTGTTGAAAAGAGTATCCACGACCTTCTTTGAAAATCTGGTCTTCTGGTATTCATTCATGACCACAACCTGCCTCCAGTAGTTGGCAACTTCAGGAAGATGTAGACTTTCACTGAGGTACACCAGGTTCAGGATATCCTTTTGGAAACATGATCCCCCAAAGCCAACCGAGGCACGCAAGAATCTTGGACCGACGCGGGAGTCCTTGCCAACGGCATATGCAACCTCATCAATGTTGGCACCAGTGGCTTCGCAGATGGCCGAGAGCGCGTTGATGGAAGAAATGCGCTGGGCCAGCATGGCATTTGCGGCTAGCTTTGAAAGCTCGGAAGACCATAAACCGACGGCAATTATGCGGTCTCTCCTACAACAGCAAAGCATCAGCTACGCACTCGGCACCGCAGTGAAGGCAATCGACTGACGGAACCCAGTTTGCATAAATCTCAGTGAGCGCAGCAGATGCGGCTTTGCCCTCTGGTGTTTCGAGGGACCCAATCAGAACTCGGTCTGGCGCAAAAAGGTCATCGATAGCAGTTCCTTCGGCAAGGAATTCAGGGTTTGATAGAATGTCAAATCGGCAGCTTGGGTGTGAATTAGCCTCAAGTATCGTGCGCATCGACTCGGCTGTACGACATGGTACTGTCGACTTCTCGACCACAATCTTACTTGAGTTGGCAACTGCGGCAATACGGCGAGTGGCGAGTTCGACATAACTATGAGGAGTAGAGTCAGATACAGAATGTAGTGGGAAGGTAAAATTCGAACTTGAGGTCTGCGGCGAAGCCAGCTCCAACTCCGCTTTTTTTAGTGGGTGTATTGACACTGACAAAGATAAGATCGGCTTCGCGGATACCTTTGTCGATATCAGTAGAGAAGAAAAGGTTGCGACCGCGCGCTTGACGAACGACGTCTTCAAGGCCCGGCTCGTAAATAGGTAGCCTATAGTCTGAGCTATTCCATGCATCTATGCGGGCCTGGTTCAAATCCACGATAGTGACTCGAATGTGAGGGCATTTGAGAGCTATGACTGCACAGGTGGGTCCGCCTGTCAAAATGGTTATTACACGCTCGCAGGAGCAAATGAACTGTGCAGACCGACGTAACCAGCACCGACTAGGGACAGGTTGTCAGTGACACCGCACCAGCCAATCCGGCCGAGCAAACGTACTGCAGCAGATATTCTCGACGGCGTGCATTCTATGGAGAAAAAAAGGACAGAGGATGAGACCAGGCGCGAAGTTAACTACAGGGCGAGAAATTTGTTGGAGTGGATGCTAGTTCAACTTTCAAGGTTTCATCGCCAACTTCTTGACAGGTTTGGCACAGGCTGGTTACCAAATTGATAAGATTAAATCGTGCGGTGACACAACCTACTATTATCCAAGGAGCCCGACCTTGATAATGGGGGGAGGGCAGGAGTTGAGACATGTCGCTCTGTCCACAGACTAATTTTCTGGGCGCCCCGATCAAGTATCTAATCTCCTGTGCGCCTTTTAAGTTCTTCTAGCATGTTCTGGCACATCTATCCCACGAGACGAAACCGACCGCGTCTACTTCAAATTGATATCCTGTCTATTTGGGGCGCTTTTCATCGCCGACCGGGCTTCTCAGGTGGGTGGCCTGTCTACGCTCGACATCAGACCCACTGAACTCGTTGAGACACCCTACTGCGAATGCACGATTTTTGTTCCAGGAACAACAGCTTCATCACATACTATTTCGAGTCAATCCGGATCCGGGCCTCGTCAAGAAAGCAAGAAAACCTCTTCCGACAAAGCTACCCAAACGGCCGAAGGCAGCAGAGCCATTGTCTGAGACGTCCATTGTCATTTACGTGTCTTCACAAAGGACCTCCCACTAATAGTTTAGGTTCAACGTGTATGCAGTAGCATCGTCTTGATTTAGCAAGTCAAATATACCGGTTCGTTGTAGAAACGCAGGCTTGCTGTGCACTTCAGAAATCCCCTGAGTCCTCTCCCTTGTGCAGTCCCGGTCCTGTCTGGGAACACCAGTACATTAATATCTTCTGGATCCTGGAACAGGCAAGCACAGGCGAGGTGGCATATATAGCAATAGCACGGATGGGTCAGATCATTTCCAAGTCCGAGAAAATGCACACTGAGTAATCGCAGCACCTACTTAAACTTGGATCTATAGCACCAACAATAGAGAATGTATCGACTGAACGTCCCCACCCTCTAGCCAGTCTGTTCAATCGCCATTCAGCCAGATGTGCGGTTTCATTATACTTGGTTCAAGTCGTCAGATTGGACACTGAATTGAACGGGGGATGTGTGTATTGTTATCGTAGCCACTGGACCGTCTTTTCTAGTGCTTAAACGGGCTACATCAAGCATCGGCTTACGCTGAATTAACAAAAGAATGGCAGGACTGGTAGCTGCCACCACCCATCCCATTTGCCACCCTTATATCAGCTCTACTTTATCGAGAAGCATTCGACACTAGGCCAACATCAACCTACTGGCAGAAATTCGAGTATTCGATTCATGCAAATACAGTAGATGCTTACGAAATGAAGTCTGGAGATCCACCACGCGCACGTCGTCAGTTGAATCGAAAGCTTTACCAAAGCACGTCTGGCCACGGGACGAACGGACATTCGTCATCCGTCTGAGCGATTCGGAAGTCGTCTAGTAGCATGGTGCTACTAGCGTACCTACATATGGGCGTGCTACAGCCTCGCAGCAATGGTAATCCTAGATGGGCACCCGCGAAGCTGGGCTGATCAACGATATGCGTATTTGGAACCGGGTGGGTCCATACAATCCACCAGCAAGGAGGACTCGTTATGTGGGAGGGGAGCAGGTACCCCTGTTATACTCGCTAGAGTTGTCAGTACCCTTTATAAGCGACGTGAGACACACCTTTCTGCTGTTTTTTTTTTTTACGGTTTGTGTGGTCATGGTCAACGAATCTCGGTCAAAGACGGTTTTAGTGCAATGCTTACTCTGTATGTAGCACTTTTTTCGACAGGTGGGGCAAACTGCCTGCCTGCGCATGCGACGATACAGAACCTGTAATCTCTAGTATTAGACTGAAGTATTCTATCCACAAAATGAAGGCAACATTGACATGGGGAGTCACTCACAGCCTTTTCTCGTGCCTCTGAACATAACGTCTTCCTTCTAGTGCTTTGCAACAGATAGTGGGCAAATACCATGCACCTGTTCGACATAGTATTTTGAAGATGAGCTCATCAGATACAAACGATTAGAAGTGGCTCCTCTGTGTTTGACTGCATATCTCTCTGTGCCTCTACTGTTTATGTTAAGAGCGGCGACAAACTCGTCAGGCACGGAGCCCATAGTGACGAAGACCAATTCAGATTGCAAAAATCGATCTCCACACCAGCACCTACTCTGGGCAAGAACGCGTGGGCAGCTCTTCCCATAAAGATTATGGTGCCACAAGGGTGAGACTGCCAGAAAAACGCCGGGCCATGGTCTAGAAGGTTGATTGGGCATATGTTATGGAACATTCCCATTCTTCAGGAGTTCCAAGTCCATGGATAAATATTGTGATAACTCGAGCCGAGAAGCGTGGGCGTGGGTCAAAACGTAAGTCTCTGGGAGCGTGGAAGAAGAGCGCTGGCAAATAAGCGCACCAATACATACAGCGATATATCATTCCTCGGAGTTACTTATAGGAACACGACATTGACGCATGAGGTTGCATACCTGTTTATAATGAAGCTCATGAGCCAGCCGCGGGCGCGGGCCAAACATAGAACGTACTACACATAGACAAAGTCGATGCCCTGCATGGTGATTCGGATAAGATTAATAAACCCACGCTGCCTCTGCGAGAGAAGAATGTATCAGCACTGGATAGTCCTCCATTGGCCATCCAGGGAGAGACGAGTTCTCGGGGAAAGAAAAGTGCTTTGAAGCTATGAAAACAGGTGGTGCACTTGTTTCTAGATCGGCAGTTCGATCAGCCTGAAGCTCTAGGCTAGGACTGTTTCAACGAGCTTACTCCATTCATGGATCACTTCTGAGTGAGTGATTGTTTGGAATTCGAATGTGGGAAGCGAGTCAAGGTCACCCGGGTGCCAGTACAACACCTGTACAAGTCTGAAGTTCGAGGGCGCAAATCGCTGTCTCTGATTATGGGGTAAGTTACGTTGTCTCCGAGGTATTCGTCGAATGGCACACAACCCCCTCGGCCACAACCGGTATGAAGGAGGCGCGTGGACTCTCCGACAGGGTTCGCGCAGAATCCACAAGAAAAGACGAGTCCGGACATGCACTTCCTTCCACATTGGATCACGAGGATCTTGAAACGAGGCACAACGCAAGCACCATGGGAGAAAGTTGCGGGCCCGAGCAACGTTGTCGCTACCTTGTTACCGATCATCGGAATGGTAGTAAGTCGAAGAGCAAATTCAGAACGCGTCCACCGCCATGATATTGAATGCTGTCACTTACAGTAGCATCTGATACAAGCGCATTATTTTGTGTGAAGCGGAAGACAGGCTACAAATTCATCGCTGCGAAGCCTGACTAGATAGCAAATATAAATTCAAGTTATGCGAAATTGCCATGACCTGGCCAGCTATACTATACTAAGTTACCAACTCGACGTCAAACTTGCTCGTGCGAGCAGTCAAGGACACGAAAACGACCAAACGATGTGTTGCGCTAGCTACACTGACTCGCCATGCATACTCCCTACGGGGACAGACAAACGTCGACAGTATGCAATTGTACGCCAGTTCTGGAAGGGCGGGCATCGGAAGGCTCTGCTCGGTGCAGATGAAGGTCAACGAATTGTCAAGCGATGCATGGGCGCACTCTGAGCTTGACACAATTCTTGCGATTGTCACAGGAATGCTCTGTTGAATACAAGTGGTCATCCATTCATGAACTTATTCCTTC
This sequence comes from Tylopilus vinaceipallidus, assembly GCA_038089215.1. NCBI lineage: Eukaryota > Fungi > Basidiomycota > Agaricomycetes > Boletales > Boletaceae > Tylopilus > Tylopilus vinaceipallidus. The sequence continues at coordinate 154,728 of JBBPKK010000003.1, forward strand.
ACGCATTGAAAAACGTCAGTGATATATTGTGCAGGTCATCAATAGCAGTAGATGCGCGTATGCTCAGATTAATCCGTAAACAAATGACACTAATTCCCACACCTGGTCGTCGTGACAAACACCGTCTCCACAGTCCACGTACCTGCTACCCACTTCGATTATTCCCTCCACCTACGTAGACCCCTTCGGCAGTCATGACAGCCGCGTGGCCGCCTGGTGTCAACATGGCGACGTTTCCCGCCGGTGTCACACTAGCCGTAAATCCCGTATGAGTGCGGTACAGAGCACGGGTAGGACCCGTGGAAGAAGTGTGCGAAGACCAGAAGGAGTCGTAGGTGAGTGGGGCTATGGGAGTCGGCGTAGGTATGGATGTGGTAGATATGGGAGCAGCTGAGGCTGAGGCAGACGCGAGCATGGTGGCGGGGACAGATTGTTGGGTGGAGGCTGCGTGGTTTTGTGGCACGGAGGCGGAGATGGCGTAGAGTGATGCGGACCCAGGGGCCGATGTGCCAACAGTAGGGAAGGCGAAACCGGGCTGGGCTTGGGTTATGGTGGACTGGGCCAGGGGGACGTGGGGCGAAAAAGTGCCGGTGGTGGCAGGGACAAGGACCAGTGCCGGGGTAGACTGGGAGGTGGAGATGGACGTAGCAGAGAGGATGGCCGTTGATGGTTGGCGGGACAGGGTCTGAGCCTGAGCCTGGGGTTGCGACTGCGACTGTGATGGCAGCTGAACCTGTGCCTGTAGCTGTGCAAGACGAGCAAGTATATTTGGATCGGATAGGTCAAGGGCGGGCGTTGGGACGCTGGGAGATAGCTGGGGCTGTGATGATGACTGAGAGGAGGGCCGGCTATCTGTGGATTCTGGTGGTGATTGGGAAGGTGGAGTGGCATGATCGGAGGGAGAAGTGTCGTTGGCCGCCGACGATAGTACCGCCGACTGATTAGGCACTGCTGCGGACTGGACGACGTGCGTCTCTGCGGGCAAAGGCATGCTGGAAAGTACGGGGGGATGGGTTATGGTCGGATAATGGGGCTTGTGTACCACACTCTGTCGCATATTCCGAAGGTGAGAGTGGTGGAAGTAGAGGTTTTCGACTTCGTTGAGATTTTGCCGTTGCTGTCGGCAAGATGCATGCTGAACACGCGATACGGACGGGGGAAGAGGGCAGAATCGCTCACCCAGCCGTGCTCTACCTTGAGTTTGGCATACTGAAGACGCATTTGGAGTTGCTTCGAGAGCTGGCGTCACAGCGGCGAGGTGAGTGGACAGAGAACATTGCACGTTGGGGTGGGACACACGTGGTTGGCCTTTGCTCGTTCGAGCGTTTGCCTTCTTTTCTTCTGTTCGAGTTCATTTGGCTGAGGGGACGCCACGACGACCATTTTCTGTCGAGGGCTGGACACCATAGGGCGTAAAGAAAAGACAACAACCAATCAAGCCAAAAGCGTCGACAGGGGTTAATCTCCTCAGACTAGGCCACAGCTCGCAGTTCAGGGGCCGTAGGGTACATCGAGAACGTGTTTCGGGCGTTGTACGTCGGCATGCCGAACAAGCTCGGCTCCCAGAAATGCTAACGCGGTCTGGTTACTTTGTTCGCATCGATCGGGACCCGGAGTGTCGTTTTGATTTGCCTCACATACCGCAGCTGAACAAACGACCGTCCCAAGTGAAGATAGTCCATCGGCTGGGCAACGTCTATACTTAGCCCAGTTCATACGGGCCAGCTAATACTAAGCCAGATATTGAACGGCTCTTGACGTTACTCACGTGCATGATACTATCATAGGATCTGTTTGACTGTCATTCATGCACAGGTAACGACGGCCAAGTCTTCCCGTGTTCAGGTGACGGTGGCCCACACGATTCACGACCGCCACGGCAGGCAGCCAACAACACAGGCACAATCGGCTTCCAGGGTCAATTTCGCTGAAGCACTGGGCAGGGCGTGTCGACAAGGGTTGATACCTCAGGCTGGCGTAAGCAACAAAGCTCGGTATCTCGATGCCTAACGCCCACCGGGCCGATCAACGCGTCGTTTGTGCTCGTAGGACGACTTGATAAAGAAGACCTATACTTATGTTCCATGACGATGACCCCCAAAATATGATGGTCATTCAAGCGCCGGAATAGTCGGGCATCGGTACATCAAGGACTCCGTGACGTTCCTGGCTTGGTTCGTGAGATCTGAGATGCGGCTTGGTCGGTGCTTCGACTGCAATCTAGGCCACAACGTTGGGCTGTGTCCCGCCGTCGGAATTTCAGGGGCCGATTATTGTGGAACGAGAGCGGCGAACGTTGCGCATATGTGGATCACTCGAGGGTGCTCAGCAGGGGATCTCACCTGGTCGTCTACTTGAGCCGGCTTCTGTGCATCCGCGCTGGACCCACACAGCCGCGGACACGACTGCACCATCAAGGTCGGCAAATATCGGGACGGCCGGTGGGAGAATCAAGAGTATGGACGCCTGACGCCTGCCAATCAACTCGACCCGCGTTTCGAGGTCTATCATTGAAATGTCTTCCAGCGAGGGCGCCCGGATGGACAAGGATACTGGCGCGATGTTGCGACGATAGAGTTCTCTTTGGGACCAAAAATGGACAGGCCTATACGCATTATGACTTAGCCGTCGGATCCACTGGAAGAGCTGAGCTGGCTTGGGGAAGTTTCAGATATTTATGGCTGATCAGTGATCTGCCTCGAGGCACTCCCGGTTCACGCGTTCATCATCGGGGTCATCGTCGCCTGGACCATTTCAGGGTTTTGTTTTTTCCCTGCAGGTACAGATTCAGTACTTATCAAGAAGTGTTTATTTCGGTTGCGCAACCCGGTTTTCTCTGCCAGTGGTGTTGGTCCACTGCGCCCACCCTGTTGGCGTCCGCGATGGCGGCAGTCCAAGTCCAAACCATCCCGCCCGGTGCATACGCACAGGCAAGTCTATTTCCCGCTATTCTCGAGCTGGACGTCACATCGCCTCTCACCTGATTAGGCCCGCACTGTGCGCGGTACCTCGACATGGTCTCCCCCAAGTGGAGTAATGCATACTCGTCCGTGGCGTTCATCGCCTCTCGCCGGCCCTGGCTTTTCGAGGCTCCCCACCATAATCTCAGAGTCCTCAGAAGAGTCTCACGAAAAAGACTTTGACGACCCGAACGTTACCGGGTTGCACTCTCACTCCCGTTCGCCATCCTCGTCTTCGATCGAGGCAACTTCTGTTTCCGTCTCTGCATCAGGCTACGGTTCCAGGAATGACAGCGGGTCTGCGTTGGCATTTGCTGACGGCGAGGAGAGTACGTCATCGCATTCCCTGTTTGCGAGCACAAGTGCCCATGGGACTTCGTCGTCCTTGAGCCACGGGAGCCATCCAGTGCGCTTGTCCAAGTCTTTGGGATGTCGGACGTCTCCTCCTCCCAGCGAGGTGTCCATCACACCTCCACCGCGCGCGCGGACCGTCTCTCATGGCTATTCGCGACCCGTGTCATTTTCTGGTGTTCCGACGTCAAGTTTGATACCTAAGGCATATTCGCGGGCTTCACCTGATGTCAATACCCACAAACAACCTCCGTCGCAGTCACGTGACCCATCTTCGAACTGGATGTCATCCTCTCCCTTTGGCCCGGGGACCACCCCAAAGTTCTCCAGACTCACCATAGCCTCCCCCGCAGTCGTCATGCCTCTCAGTGCCAGAGAATATCGCAAACGAAAGGCCAGGGAGTCCCTGGGAAAACCCAAGGAGAAGGACCTCTCGTCCTTGAATCACGTCACCTTTCCTGATAACGCCCCCTCCCCGTCTCAGTCTCTCAGTGGCGTCCCAATGGTCAAAGTTTCGCCGCCCCCGTCTGAGGACTTTCACCAATCCCGCTCTTTCTTCCCTCCTGCTGGCTCCCCGGCCTCGCCACAGCATCACGTTGACCGCCCTCACCCAGAGCCTGCGCCACACGCCACCCTGCCTGCTCAGCTCCAACGCCGCCCTTCATCCAAACAAAAGCGACCCCGTTCCCGTCCAAACACCCCACCCCGATCATCCCCTCTCGCTGCTCACCCACCCATCTCGCCCAAGTCTTCTGCTGGGACTTTTTTTTCTTTCGCCTCTTCCTCGGAGGATGAGGGAACTACTACCAACGCTGTCCCACCTGCCCGGCCTCGTCCTCGTCCTCGGCGTCGCAAATCCTATCCCGACCGTCTCTCCAATGGTGCTCGATTGAGCCTCTTAGAGGCCGTGAATCGTCTCTCCCAGGAAAGCACCACCCTGCACCGTCTCTCGGCAGCTTCCCAAGCGAGTGGCCATACACTGTATTACGATGTCGTCGAATCAGAGGGGCAGAGTCAGCTGGCGGCTGAGAATGGGGACCCTGCCGGTCATTGCCCGCCCACCACCTTACACACTCAGAGCCTCGAGGATCTCTCCTCCACGCTTGCCCGTACGGGCATAGAAGTAGTTCCTCCAGACGGTGATGGTAATCCAAGTGCCGCGTTGGACGACGAGCGGAAAGGAAAACGCAACGTTCGCATGGTGCGCATCTCGGACACTGTAGAGGTGTCACCACCGCCGGTGCACCGCCGACGGAAATTGACCAAGTCGCGACCGGTATCAGCACGTGTGCCTGCGCCGGGAACGGGGACCATCAAGGAGACTGGATCGCAGGCGCAGAATCACGAACGTCGGGCGTCCCTCTTGTCGTGGAAACCAAAGGGTCTGAACGACAACAAGCCTGGTGCCGTCGGCGCTCCTTCGGGTGCAGCTGCGAAGGTCGATGCCAATGGTCGCGTGTCGACGCCCACCAAGGGTTTCATACCCTCTAACGAGACAAGCGCTTTCACGCCTGCTTGCCAATCACCTGCCCCCAACGTCGAGGGCCAGTCAGAACTTACGCCCCATCGTTCCCCAATGTCTGACGAAGCCCTGAAGCCAGTACCAACGATACACCCAGGCTTCGATGAGCTGGCATCAACTACGCCTCCTCGGAAAGCCCGTCGATATACCCTTTCTTTTTTTCCCTCACCCACCTTTCACCGCCCCAAACGCGATAAATCTCACACCACCCCTCCCAGTTTCGATCTTGGCTCAGCTCACAGCACCAAACAGAAGTGCAAGCAGAGCGTGAAAAGCACTGAGAGTGGTCAAGACAGCGCCGCGATGAGTATCCGTAGCATCACTCAAGGTAGTGAGAGCACGCTCACGCCTGCGTCACTGGGGCTCTACGATCTCGCCACCTCAGGGTCCTCGGGTAGTCTCTCCGGGTCTAAGCGAGGCATGGGTTTGTCTGCCGCGCCGATGCTGCAGCGGTTGAATGCGCAGGCAATGGTAACGCTAGGGGCCCCTTTACGGAATGAATGGGAAGACCAGAACAGCTCTACGCCGAGTCTGATCACCAATGGGAGTACAGCAACATCCTCCACATTGACACCCCCTCCGTTCGGCCGCCACAGCAGTGGGATCATTAGTGGAGAACCATTTATTCCTCGGCCCTCTGGACTCAAGGAATCGTTCACGGATACATCTGAGGAAGACTCGGATGATGTGCCGGGGGCGAGGAGGGTGCTAAGGATGTGTGAGCATCAGAGGCAGCAAAGCCCGTTGGCGCGGGGTGCTGTTAGCATTGGTGGTGTGGAGACGTCAGAAGACGAGCGGGTGCATTCACGTCCAATCTCGAGCCCGGGTTCGAGTTTAAGTCCAAACCTGCGCCCTGGGTCGCGTCCAGGCACGTCAAGCTCGACGCTAACCAGTGTAACGGAGCGATCGGGGTCGTACCTCTCATTCAGCACCGTTGATCCCGCATCATCGTCTTCGACGTCGCGTTCTGCATCACCCTCACCGATGACGAGTGACAAACGGGATCAGATGGCGTCTGTGCTCCATGAGGATGGGGAAAGCCATGCATGTACTTTGTGTGGGCATCCCGTTTCTCGACCAACATCTCCCTCGTTTTCACTTTCGTCCGCTCCACCGTCGGGTCGGCCAGATTTGCACCCTATGTTCACGATTCCGCTCGTTACGGTCCCCGTGTCAACCGTGTCCTTGATGGAGACGTACCCTCGTTCCGACGTCGTTCCGGCCGGAACGGGCATTGGAGCAAAGCATCGAGGTTGGCGAAAAAGTGGCGGACGTGCGTCGGTGCCTATAGCCAGTGTTGGTGTCGGTGGTGAACTCCCAGGGCGGCGTCTTAACCACGTGAACACGAACAGTCGCATCGATGCTAATGGCGACTCCCCTGATCCTGTCGCGCCGGTGATTGACAAGACAACGACAATAGCGTTGTCGCAATCACCGTCAAAGGCGAGGAAGCATCGGCCGCAGACTGCTCCTGCTGGTACGGGGGACGCCACCCTCAAGTTTATTGAAGATGCCAAGGCCCTGCATCAGCGTGAGGGGGGCGTTGACCGTTTGGCGAAACCCAAGGTCGGAAGTGGACAATCCAAATTCAAGACGATCCTGAAGGGATTGCTGAGATGGCACGGGTGAACGGAGCATCGGGTATGTGGTCTGGGATTTGGCCGTTTCTGGGCCGTGGGCTCACGTTTTGCGATTCAGATGTTGGACAGATACCCTTTTGTCGGATGAACGGTTTTATGTGCTTTTCGATTTTAGTCCACGTACTTTTGCGTACAGAGAGGACTAGCGGGAGACATTTTTCTTCCTGCTTTGTGATACCATGAAATGCCTGGCTTAATTTGCTCGTTTATGCTTGACGGTGTACTTGTCACTGCTCTCTCCTTTCTTGCCTGGATACCACCGTATAAACAATTGCCTTGTCGTGCACATAGGGCGCTAAAATCGCGAGGTTGCGGTGTTGTAGTGTAGTCTCTAGTACCTACTGTATTTTAAACTGGTCCACTGATAATATGTGGTTACCCTCATGAAGCAAGAATTTTCGGGAGTAGTACTACGGGGAGCACTACTCCTAGGCTCACCCTGGCACATTTTTAGGGCGGAGCCTCTGGAGCGGTCCGCAGCGCCTGAGATGCCGAGGGTTTAACTACACGTAGCGCCCATCCTTTCTCATCTCGGGCAAAGACGAGTTCCCATTCTCCTCGGCCTTTAGCTATCGTCACATCCGCGCGGGCGCCGTGTCGCTCCATGCAGCTATCACACCCATGGCTGCCTGGACAGGATCTTTGTTACGTTCCAAGATCTCGTGCTGGAAGGAAACGATGTTGTGACGTCAAGCCATCCAATCGACGCCATGGCATGACCTTACGCCATCCTGTGCACCGCATCTCTCCGACAGCCGTCATGTCCATTCCCAGCGCCGATACGACCATCAGCGAGTCCTTCAACATTGTTCTGCAGAAAGGCAAATTGCCTCTCCTCTCGAGTTGCGCCACCATCTCACCCGTTCCCAGGGATCGAAGAAGCCCTTCCCCTGCCCACGCCCTATGCCCGCTACATTATTACCCGAGCTCCCAGGAGCGGCATCTTTATGATCTCGACCAAGGTCCGCCCTGAGGGGAAAACCGACCTCGTCCCCGTCGTCATCCGGTCGCTCGAGATCGTAGACCACATCAAGTCCATCGCCAGGTTCCAAACGCTCATGAGCGAGATCCCGACGCAGTATTGCGGCGTGGAGGACCTGTATGGGAGAGACACGAGCGTCGTGCACGGGACGGACCCGCGGACAGCGATGGATCTGCACCGGTCCGGGGCAGACGCGCCCAAGGTGCCGCGTCCAACGGAGGAGCAAAAGGCCAAGTTTGATGAGGTGTTGCGGATCGTCGAGAACTGGGCACGTCCTCAGGGGCCGCTGCCGCTGTATGACGATCCACCGCCTCCGAGGCCGCCGCCCCCGTCGTCGTTGTCGAGGCTACGGGCGATGCGTTGATGTGTGACTGAATGGCTTTGACCCGATTCCCCGCTTGTGTAGTGTAGGCCCCGCGCTTTCCTTGTACGGACCAGAGTTGACGTTCATTCGGAGGGCGATATGACATTGCACTCTTTGGATCTCTGCGAGAAGGAGAAGGAGGCTGCTGTCTTTTTCAAGCATGCTCCATTACCGTTTCTGATAGCGGGCAGTGTCTTATCTGATCTCCCGGCCCTCTCTTCGACGCTCCACCAGCATGTCCACCATCACCGACGCCTTTTCCATCGTCTTCCAGAAAGGCAAGCTCCGCGGTGCAGTCCCCCGCCAGCGTGACTCACTCCCCCTCCAGGCATACAGGGCGGCTTCGCCCCGCCGACACCCGAGGCCCGCTACACTATCGTCCGCGAGGCAGGCAGCGAGGACATTACCCTCTCCGCTCAAACCCGCCCCCACGGCACACCCTCCCTTCTCCCCCCCGCGACCAAGGTGCTCAAGCTGGCAGAGCATGCCGAGTCTATCGCCCGGCTCCAAGCTCTCCTGCGTGACATCCCGACGCAGTACCCCGGTGCGCAGGACCTCTACGGTCGGAACACGAGCATCGTGCAGGAGGTGGACCACAGCGTTCCGCTGTTCCGAACGGGCTTGGCTGCAGGGCACGGCATTCCGCATCCGACAGAGGAGCAGAAGGCCAGGTTTGATGAGGCGGTGGCGATCATTGAGAACTTGAAGGACGCGTAAACGGTCTTGTCTCAGTAGTGGAGCAGAAGCACTGGTCTAAGGTAGCTATACTATACACTAAATCACGAGACGATTTGATGCCATGTATCGGGCATAAATAAATGACGGTATCCTGTATCAGAGATCACCCAGTGCCGGCCTAGAGAAATAAACGACCCTGTTCAGTGCCCGGAAGTCGCTGCTCCTGCCTCAACATCTCCGCCCACCCGAGGTTGCATCTCTAGTATGGCCGCCACTGCCGTCCTCTCTTCACTTTTTCTCCTCTCCTCTTTCTCGTCCGAGTCCGAGCGCCTGGCTCTCCTCAGAAATACCGACAACACGCACCCGATCCCCAACCACGGCAGCAATGACACGAAACACCACCTGACGCCATCTCGAAACACGTCCCTGACCACCCCCTGTACCGCGCTCGGTAGTTGATCGAGGCTCGTCACCGACGTCAGACCATCCTCCAGCAGAGACAAGAGCGCAGCGATATCCGACGCAGAGAGTGTCCCATCCACGGCGAGGGCTTGGAGCTGCGAGGTGATATACGCGTTCACCTTGGCACTGAGGATCGTGAAGCATTGCGCGAGACCGACGGTTCCGCCGAGCGCTCGGAACTAGCACAAGGGGGAAGGTGTGAGCGCGTGGGTGAGGGCACACATGACCACGAGACGCACGAACAGCATCATCGCGTTTGTGATCGCGATGTGGTTCGGCTTGATGAATTGTGCGTGGACAACGAGCGGGCCCGCATTCAAGCCGACACCGACGCCCACCATGGCCATGAATCTGTGCGCGGCAGGGTCGACGAACGTTAGAGACAGGCAGACGAATGGGCGAGACGATAGGAGGGGTCTCGCTCACCCGTTCACTTCGCTTTGTATATTTTGTTGCATGGCCATCTGGATCAGTCCTACTCCAATTGTCGTGATAACGTTGCCTAGCACGATAGGATAAATGGGCTAAAGGTCGTTGGCATTTTACTCCATAGCCATGCCATCGATATGAACTCACCTGTCTGAGAAGCTTGATCATCCAAGTCGACATTAACGATCCCCCTCCCTGCACATATCAACGATGAACCCGACGCGTACACAAGAAATGGAAACATACAAGACCAGGCGCAAAATAAAGCAGCTGAATCCCAGCCTGGGCGGGTGGAAGCCCAGTCACCATCGTGGCAAAGATCGCCACGAAGTAGAACATGACAAACATGATGATGCCTGCAATAAACGAGCCGTATTGCACCACACACATGTCATACGAGGTAAACATCTCCATTGGCAGCATCGGGCGTGCGCGGAACGGCCCTGTATACCTGGTGCGGACGTAGCTGGCTTCGCCCGCGTCAGTGGTGTCCGACGATGGCGAGCGATGCTCGAGGAGAATCTCCCAGAGGATGCAAATCACGATCAAAAGTACACCGAGCACGAGGGTGGCAATGACCCGCGCAGTCTTCCAGCTATCGTTCGGTCCCCAATTTAGCGCGAGTAAGACGAGAATACCACCGCTGACGAAGAGAAAGGTTCCGACCCAATCAATCAGCACGAGTTTAGAGATCCAGTTGTCAAAGGTGACCATAACTGTCCGGTGGGAGGCTGGGGTTGCGGTTTTAAATTCCTCACTCTCGGTTGTGTAGACGGGAGATCGGTTGCGGATAAAGAGAAAGCAAAGGAACATGGCGAGTACGGTACATGGAAGGCTGAGGGAGAAGGCAGATAAGCACAAAGAAGACCACCCTGGGGGAAATGTCTCACTTGATGGCAAATACCCAACGAAAGTTGGCAGCGACCAAATACCCGCCAACGACAGGCCCAATACTGAAGCCGACGGCGTAGAGGAGAAAGAGCATCGATTGTTGAATATTGTTCTTGTAGAGCGACGTCGTGTCGGATATTACCGTTCGAACGATCTAGAACAATAAACGAAGAAGGGCGTGGTAAGCGAACGAGTGGATTCCAAGTCGGCATGAGAAAATGTAACCATGCAATAAGGACAGAAGGACATACAGTGAGCAGTCCGGCGGCGCCAATCCCAGCGATACCCCTACCCACAACGACCATGGGCATGTTCATTGCGCCTGTGCTAAGCGCACTGCCGACGAGAAAGAACAGCAGTGACAGTTGAAGACCGAAATGGCACCCATAAATGTCAGCGATGGAAGCAAACAAGGGAAGGAAGACGGTGGACGCGAGGAGATACGCGGTACCGATGTAGCTGATGAGAACGACTAGTGATTTAGAGTGAAATCAATTGCTTTGAAGGCTTGTACTGACCTCTCGAGCGGGAGCGCATTGAACACGGACTTTGCATGCAGGAAAAAGTCAGTTGAGGACAGTAGATGACAGGTAGCGCATTACTGACCGCAATCCGAGACTGTGCTGTTGCAACGACTATAGTGAAGTCAGCAAAACGCACACACGGGTTTGCGGTGTGTTGCATGCAGGCATACCTGTATAATCGAGGGTCTCCAGCACAACGGGAAAGAGTAACGCGAGCATCAACTTCCAATTAATCGACTGCCAGAAACCAGGCTTCTGATCCTGACGGGCATCTGAAGCAGGAGCCATGGTAGGCGTGTCTAACAACACCGGTCATTACGAGTAACGAGGATAAGACAGACGACGCGGATTACGGGTTCAACCCAGGACCTTGTTCCAAACATACCTCGACCATTTAACCCGCCCTCTGATTGAGTGCCCTTTGCAGTTCCAAAGGGAAGCTTCATTATGATGTCCCTGGGGATATGAGAGTTGTGAGGTAATGTGCAGACCTACTTGCACTTACGACAGATTATATATTCCTTGCGTCCAAGTCGGCAGACATTCGAAGCCGCAGTGGGCTAATCCCTTCGGAGATAGAAAACAGAATAGAACAGGATGAGCCTAAGGGATCCAGTTATCACTGCCGCCGCACAGCCCAGTAACGACAGATGCACCCAACTACGTGTGAACACAGCTGTACCCACACACTGACGCCTAGAAGTGTATGGTCAATGGGTCAGTGCATTGGTGGAAGCCGTATAAGCTCACGGCAACGTCGGCCCCCATAATCGAACTGAATGGGAACCTCGCGGGTCAATGGATAGCAACGCTGCCAGTGGAAAGTACGGTCCGAAGCCAGGATTTACGTTCTGACTCCGCAGCCTGTCAAATGACATTCAGGACTTGCTGTATGCTCGTTACCCGCGTGGCAGCTCAATGTTCAAAACTGCGGAATCCGATGACCCGGAGCTTGGCGCCAACGCCTTTGCACCAAAAGTGTTCCCATTCGGAGTAGCGGAGCTGAAGAACCTTGGGCTGTCAGGCTTTTAAGGTGGAAGTGGACAAGTGCCTGGCGTGTACGTACAAAACAGCACACCTTCCACTGGCAAAGTGACAGCGAAATCGGTCTGATGCTTTCCCAAGCCACCGAGTAGATAAGCTCTTGGGTACTGATCACAAATGCCAACCACATCATGGTGAGTTCTTGGAGATGCCTGCAAGTGTAGGTCATTCAATTACCTAGTAACATCCCAGAACTTGAGTACCGTGCGGTTCCGTTTGACGGCACTGATGTCCTTTCCTGTTCGACTGGGGAGATGCTTACTGTCTGGTCGATCAAAATTAGGTTGTGTCAACAGCCCGTCATTCAGGAAGGTGTGGAAGATTTAAATAAACGCTTACATACATAAGACCAGGGAACCCCAGCTGCACAATTTCAGTTTGTTGGAGCGTGTGATGTGAGCGTGTGAGGATGTTTACTAATCGAGCTGAAGAGAGTCGAGTTGTGAGGCAGACAAGATGGGGGACGACAGACAAGAGTCGTTATTATTAGGGGACACTAGTCCCTCACTTATATACTACTTGTACTCTATTGATTTTCTAATCCCATATATTTGTAGTGTAAGCTGAGACGGGGACGAGCTGTATACTATGACGCTCTGCTATGATGCGCGCTCATGACGCACATATACGTGGGCTTACATAAGCTCGCACGTGTTCTTTTGTCGGCTTGATGCCAACACAGTTATTTCTTGAATAGCAACACGGCTACACATTTTTTGTTTCCTCATATCTACCATGATATCTAGCCAAAAACCTCTTCCATCAGCCCGTATAACTACGGAAACAAAAAATGAAGCTTTGGTCCATCCGTTAGCAGGTTTCCCTGAAGTTTACTGTATTCCGCATTCGGATTGACTACTAACTATCGTCCAGCTTGGGCCTAGGCCAGGAATCCGCTCCATCGAAATGTTGGCGCGACATACCTTTCAGCAAGGGGAAATACTCAGGCTGGATCTAACAATTACTACTAACAAGCATACCATCAACCTTAAGGCCTGAGGTTTTAGGCTGCCTGATCCCATACATTCGCTACAGCGAACACTACAAGCATCTACAGTGCACTTAACTCGATCGTAATTACAACACACACATCCCGTCCACGTCATCCCTCCTACACGCGTTTCCTTCCTCCGACTGGCTGCTCCGTCATAGCATGTGACAGAATCACTCCATCACTCGACCGTCGACCATCCACTCTGTGCCGTGTCTGTCCCTCCGATCACCACCCCCTGCACGAACACCTGTTTAATGTTCCGATTATCCCCACAGAACAAGAACCGCTCCAGCCATCTCCTCACGTTCTTCTCCTCCCGCAACATCTCGCTGCCGTCCACACCCTTTCCCCACACAGCCGGGTTACCCGTCCCGTCGTCGAGGCTCACTCGCAGCGCGTCAAAGGCCTTGCCAGGGGCAAAGGACCCAATGCGGTCCTGGAGGCAGCAGACGTGCGCACCACCAAGGGTAGCAAGGTACAGCAGGGTCGGGACTTGGAGCTTTTGGTTCGCGAACGGGCCCTGGTTCGGGATGTGGCGGTGGTGAGGGTCGCGACAGCGACGGCGCTGCGCACTCGGATCGTGCCGGTCGCCCTGTCTAGGATGGTGTGCCACGTGGTTCTCTTCTTCTCCGTCTTCTTCCTCGTCTTCTACCTGTTCGTAATCCTCCTCCTCTTTGTCTTCGTCCTCCTCGAAATCTGAATCGCGGTCGCGGTGGTCGAACGCATTCTTGCCATTTCTACTGTGCCTTCCGTACTTGTTGTGCTTGTCATACTCGCCACGCTTGCGGCACTTGTTTTCGCGCCTCCGCTGACGACGTTCTTCATCCAGTTCTGCTTGCACCGAAACCATCTTGGACGCCGTGCTCGCCATTTGAATCGTGTACAGCATTGACGGGTTATAGCCACCGCCGACATCCGTGCCCAGGCCAACCTAGGAAGAAAAGGAGCGCACCACAGCGCAGAAGGAGAATGAGCAACGCCGAGCCAAGACTGCGACATATGAATGTACGCCCAACCTTGACGCCATGATCCAGCAGCAACCCGACCTTTGCCATGCCGCTGCTCAGATAAAAGTTGCTCGTCGGACAATGCGCCACGCCTGCTCCCCGCTCCGCAATCAGTTCCATCTCCTTCTCCGTCAACCATACGCCATGTCCAAGGATCGTGTTGTGCCGAAGGAGGTTAAACTGGTCGTACACCGCCGCATAGGAGTCCGCGTTGAAGCGCCTGATTACATCCTCTACTTCCTTTCGGTTCTCGGAAATGTGGGTCTGGATGGAGACATGAGGTAACGACGCTGCAAGTTTACCGAGTTCGGTGAGGAGCTTGTCGCTGCAGGACAGCGCGAAACGGGGCGTGATGATGGGGTGTACAAGCGGCTCGTTGGCACGTGACATGGAAAAGCTTTGGATGTACTCGATGAGCTTAATAGTTTCCTCGAGGGATGCTTCAGGAGTCTGTTCAATATAGTATCCAGGACAGTTCCAATCCATGTTGCATTTCTGCACAGGGCCGGGAGGTTAGCAATGACTAAATCTGAAGGCAACGACGGAACATACACCGACGAACGCGCGCTGACCTAGTTTTGTTGAGCATGACAGGCAGCACGTATTCGGTGTTAAACGTTACCTTTCTTCTGGACAATGCACGCAAGGATCATCGTTGCTTCGAGGTGTAAGCTAGCGTAGTAGCAACTCGTCGTTGTCTGTTAATCGGTGAGCACCTATCAGTTTAGTGTGCACATAGTCACGTACGCCAGATGCTATCGAGCGGTCGACGACATCGTTGTACGCGCACTTGGCATACTCTTTGTCTTTGAACTTTGATTCGGTTGGGAAAACATACTCGAGGAGCCAATCAAGAAGCTCGCGGTCACCACCACTGATATTGTGGACAATACGTTAGTGCAATTGGGGGACATAGTGCACGAGCGACACGTACATGCCCAAGTTGGGAAACTGGCACGCGTGCTGCGTAGAACCAGTCAGGATGCGCAACGAGCGAGGAAGAGCACTGACCACGTACGACGTGGGTGTCGATCAAGCCAGGCATGATGAATTCGACAGAAGTTGAGCTCAGCTCTGCGAGGGTAAACTCGCCGTCTCCCAACCCACGGAGAGTGATGACGTCGCGGACGGCGGAGGGATCGATGTCCTCTTCGATCCAGATGATATTACCATCCGATCCAACAGCAATCAAGCACCGCGGTAAGGCAAGGTAATGCGTCAGCGTCTGCGGATTGATGACGGGGCCATAGTAGATGCTGATCATGATGCTGGAGCGAAGGAGGCCAGAGCGGGAAGGATCAGCAGGCAAGTCGAGAGGCTTATAACTCGCAACGAACAGGGTCGTGTTCGCTTCCACTCGCCTCGTGAGGCATCCCGTGTATTGGGAGCATATCCGGTTCCCTAACAGGTGGTTGACGTTCTCTGTATGGACGGGGCTACCGGAAGCCCGGGGAGTCAAAAGACCGGCCCGGAGCGGAACTGTTGGAGTGGCGGTGCTCATCAACGGTTAAAATGCCCACGGTATATTTTGACTTGTTACCATCAACATACTTGCCGCTGGTCAGTGTTTTGGGTGTGATATTCTCGGAGTTATAACTACGATTGACGAGGCACTTGCTGCTACCCGGCCTTCGTTTTAATGCTCCGAAAGATGGATAGTCTCTCGAGACCAAACAACGCTGATCTGGGATGTCGTCGGATCGGGGTTCACCGTAGAGTCGACAGTGTATTTGTAGTCGCACAGCCACATAAGAGCCAGAGAGGGCGCTGTTTGCAGTCGTGTGGAGTGCGCCATCATCATGACTCTCCCCGCCAACGACGCCTTCTCGCTCGGCCTCGCCCACGACCAGCCGCGACGCCAGTCCTCCCGCTCCCGCACCCCCCGCCGCTCCGCCTCTCCAAAAATTTTATTCTCCTCCCCCCCTCTTCCTCCCCACATGTCTCCGAAGGCGGCCCACCGTCGCAAGCAAGCCTCCCCCCGCGGTTCCCAGCACGCCATCCGCCTCAGCCCTGGCGAGTCCACCATCGAGGAGCTCGTCGAGGAAGCCGACCCCCGCGCCCCCTCCCTTTCACCCAATCGCAAACCAAAGCATGGTCGCACCAACTCAACTCCCAATGGCGCTCATAAGACAACCGCTGTTGACTGGGAGATCCCGCGCAAGGCGTTGCATTCCTCGATTGGTACGTGTCTATCGGTGCGTGACTCGTGACTCGTGCCTTGCTGACGGATAGAGCGGGTGTCGCCAGGCTTTTTCACGATATACCTCTATGCTTCCAATGGCGACCCTCAGCATGTCATTATCGCGCTGAGTTCTGCCCTGCTTGTGTTGATACCAATAGACTTTCTCCGACTCCGCTACCCCTCATTGGAACGCGCTTTCGAAAAATGTGTCGGCGTCTTTATGCGCGACAGCGAAAAGGTGTGCGTCTACCTTGGTGTGATATGCCAGTGATCGATGGTTTGCTAGAAATCTTCAAATGGCGTTGTTTGGTATATGCTGGGCGTCAACGCCGTCCTCAAGGCACTCCCCCTTGATATTGCCGTTGTCTCTGTGCTCATGTATGCAATATTAATTCCCGTTCATTCCACCTAATCGTTCGTCCTGAATATCCACGTAGCCTTTCCTGGGCTGACACAGCCGCCTCCACGTTTGGCCGGCTCTATGGTAGCCGCACGCCACCTCTCCCCAAGCGTCTTTTCGGCATCTTCCCGCTTGCACCACGAAAGAGTCTGGCCGGATTCGCCGCCGCCTCCCTCACCGGCGCAGCTATCGCCACTGGGTTCTGGGCCCTTCTCGCACCGATGAGAAGTGGCTTAACCTGGACATGGCAGGATGGGGTTTCACAGAGCTTCATTGGGGGAACAAACGGGGAACCTGTACCTGCACCGACGTTTGCGGGCTGGGTTGGTTTGCTTACGATCGGTGTCGTCGCTGGACTCGTGACCGGTACTGCAGAGGCTCTCGGTGCGTGTTTTGCACCAAATGAATACGTGTCGGCTTACGAGATGGTCACGTGGGCCTAGATCTGGGTGGGGTGGATGACAACCTGAGTTTACCCGTTATTGCTGGGGCATGTCTCTGGGGACTGTTCAAAATTCTTGGATGGCTCGACAAGGTGCTGGCATAATGCCTCTGCATCCCTGTCTGCCGGCATTTGGGCGTGGCATGTTCTGCTTCTTACTTCCCTTGGTCCCCTATCTATCTCATTCTAGCTTGCCCTGCCTCTACTAACCTACTGATAACCGCACTCCGCCCCGATGCATAACATGACAGCACGATCAATGAGCGAGGATGACGAGGATGTTGTCGGGGGAGATGACAATTACACATGGCGCGCTCCGCAGAGCTGGGATAGAGACTAGTGTTTTCTGCTTTTGAAGCCTCCCCCGCTGTCCCATTCGGTCCCTTGCGTGTCATCTTTACGACTCTGCACCTCCGGGTTACTCCTTGCTTTCATCTAACTCTTGTTTTATCTTTTCGCTTCCATAATGCATATATTTAACTACGTTATTCCTTTCAATACCTGACCTCTCGTCGCCTCGATTCGCTTGACTATACCGTCCGAGACGTGTTTGCACAGAATATTGACGCCAAGCACGTTGGGTGTCTAGTTCCACGTTCATTTCTTTCCCCTTTGTTAGAGGCGGATAACATAGGACCGACTGTCATTTATGTCTGTTGCTGCTGCATGGGTTCTTGTGCCGATTGCGGGATACGTATACGTTCGAAACTGGGTCATCGACTGTTACGAACGGTGGGTTGGTGTCGTTGTTCCGTGCCAGTGGTCCCTAGCAATGCCCTCCCTTTGACGTTTCGCACCCACCCTCCTCTCCCTCTCTCAGGTCAACTCCAGTTTGATTTAGGTGCGAGATCTCTGATGTTCCGGGATTTTGGGGATCATTGCTCATCTTGTTATTTGTTCTATGGATGCGGTCGGTCGTCGGGCCAGAACATGTTCAAACGATTGGGCTGCCAAGTGTCGGTTCATGGCACTGCCGCACCTACATCCAGTGTTTTCATCGCCCCGTGCTGAGGTCTGTCAAAATTCAGACCCAGTGCCTCTGACATATCTCTGGCCTTTCAATTCGCTTCAGTGCTTGTCACTCCTTCACTGCAAGTGTTTGGGATGCCCTGGAATGCCAGACTGTGCCACGTACGACGTTGGTGGTGCGCGTTTCGGCAGTCCAAAACGGGACATATAGGCGATTAGATTGACGTGGCGGGGGGAAAACAGGGCAACGCAGCTTGTTACGGACCACGTTGTACCTGGTGGTCTCGAGCCCGAATCCAGGACATGTTCTCTCTTTGCCTTGCCCGCGGATCGTACTGACGGATGTAAGTAGAAGAGAACATCGGCGAGCCCGGTGTTCAGCGTCGGCTAGTCAATGCTTGGCGGCCTCATGCCAGACCTGTCGGGATAAAACAGATTAAGCGTGTCGCATGGACTGACAGTTAAAAGGCGCCGATCAGTGTCCGGGGCTCACGAAGGCAGAGTTAAAGCTGCTCTATTTCATTCGTCCTCAAATCAATCAGTTAATCCCAAGAGTTCCGGGCGGATCGAATATCAAGGAAGTTATTCCGTGCTCGCTGGCGTGGAAGGTACGAGGTATCTATCATCTTAGATCCTCCTATATCAAAATTTATCTTCGATTTGATGCACCACATGTATCTTCACCTTAGTGAGGTCTGAGATCGAGGTGTTTTCCGCTCTAGGATTCACATCAACTTTCAAGCGTCCCTCAGCCATCAACCATCTAATGGCCTTGTCTGCCTTTTATGCCCGCGACGAATTACAGAGCACGATCGTTCAAGAAGAAACATGGCTCCAAGGCACTCTTCTTAGCAACCTCTTTTTTGGGGTGCAATCTACGCTCTTTTTTTCGGCGTTTCTCTCCGTATTCCAAAGGCGAACCCTCATCAACCAAAGTCGCAGGCGGGTCGCCCTCTTGACATACATCGCCGTGTTATTCGCAGTCACAACGGCAGCACAAGGCTTGCTCCTCCAGTGGATCCAGATGGCCTTTGTCACGCAGCGCAATTATCCTGGGGGACCGAGTGCATTTCTCAATGATGAATACTCGATTCCGGTCAATCTCGTTTCAACCATCTTGGTCGTGTGCGCAAATTGGATGATGGAGTCGTTGATGGTACGGTCATCTTGGTCGAACGTGTCGAGTGATCATTCATGCACGCTCAAGGTTTGGCGGTGTAAGGTGGTGTGCAGCACGGGGGAGAGCCTGTGGTGGCTCGGTGTCGCTATTCCTCTGTTGCTGTTGGCCGGGGTATTTGGTATGTCCGACGCTGGATGGTCGGTATCGTCATGCTGACCATCGTCACGCACACGCCCTTTCCGCCGCCTATCACGACGCACGTTTAGTCTCCGGCAGCCTCTTCATTCACAATATACTCCATTCTGCGCCGCAAGCTACCTACGTCCTAGTCTATGGTGTCTCTTCGCTCGCACTCAACCTGACTACAACTGCATTTATCGCCGGACGATTGCTCGTCCACCGGCGACGCATTGTCCGCTACCTTGGGCGCGGTCATGGCCAGCACTATGTGAGCGTGGTAGCGGTGCTGGTGGAGTCTGCGGCGATATACTCTGGATTTCTCCTGATCGTCATCGTGGCGTATGCGGTCGGGAGTCCGGCAACAAACCTCCTTCAGCAGCTCGTGGAGCAGGTCCAGGTAAGCTCCGCGTAGCCTCGGCACACGTCGCGTCGTTGTCTCCCGTGTCATGTTCAAAACTGAGACGCGTCTCTTTACGCTTTCCTCTGTTGTCCATTTACAGACCATCACCTCGCTCCTCATCATCCTGCGAGTCGCACGTGGCGAGGGATGGTGCGCTTCGACGGATACGCAGCTGATTTCTGCGGCAGTCTCCTCGTTGGATACACGCGTCGCACCCCCTTCACAGCAGAATGTCGTCCAATTGCAAGTGATCTCGACGCGACGAGAGGACGAAGAGGCGGAGAGCACGCCACACAAGATGGTTGGCAGGACGGTGTCCTTCACCAAGCAGGTCGACGAGGTGTCGGTGGCGGGTGATTGATATGGACAAATCGAGGGATGATTTGGTTTCCCGCAAGCCTATACGTGAGATGGTTGCCCAGCGAGATGTCATCCAAGGAGCACGGCACCGCAGAATTACATACATACAGGGAAAGTGGCATTGTATGATATGGTAACGCTGAATACGTTCAATGGTGATCCAATCTCGTCGCAACCTCTGCTGTGTCCGAGTCGATACGTCTCGAGCGGTCACTGGCGATGTACTGCCAGTAGGTTTGCGAAATGGTAAGCGCCGGCAATTGCAAGGCAACTTTTACACAAACCCAAGATGGCCCTCTCTACGCAAAAACGTGCCATAAGACAAGAGGCGGGTGACCATTCGACATGACTCACAGTCGACTACGGAACATCGTCTACAATGCGAGTACATGCGCTGGGACAACTTGAACAAAGGGTGGAAACAATGTGAGGGTTAATTTGGTGAACGTACATCAGATGACATAATACTCTGGTTGTCACCGTTCCTGTTCCTGGTTGGGAGGTGGACAGAAAGCGCGGTGTCGTGGGTGGTATGTACGATGGAATGACACATATGTACATCCGTCGAATGTTCTCGTCTGAACTTGATGCCGCGAAAGATGCATGACCA
This sequence comes from Tylopilus vinaceipallidus, assembly GCA_038089215.1. Classification (NCBI taxonomy): domain Eukaryota; kingdom Fungi; phylum Basidiomycota; class Agaricomycetes; order Boletales; family Boletaceae; genus Tylopilus; species Tylopilus vinaceipallidus. The sequence goes on from JBBPKK010000003.1 coordinate 175,239, forward strand.
TGATTGGCATTTGACGAGGCGTGACGTTACTTCGCCCCTGTCCCAAGCACGGGTACGACGCGAGTCCGCCTAGGGTGCGAATAGGACACGATCATGGCGCGTAGACACGCCCGCTCCTATACTCCTTCGTGCTGAACAATGGTCCCATCAGCAGAACAAGCGCTTATCGGCGTCTCGTCGTGCTTGCCCGACATGGACGGCGTTTGCCCACCAGGCTGGGTGGACTCCGGGACCAACTCCAGATGGACCACGTCGTTCTCCGCCTGTGCTATCGTGCTTCCCCTCCAGTCGGTCGACGTCACGCCCGGATCTTCTCTCCACTCTTTGCCTCGTGCGATTCGGTAAATGATCAGCAGCGAGGTGATACCCTATGGACATCAACGGAACGACGCCCTCTCAGTCCGTCTTTGCGTTACGTCAATGTGCCATGTGCGACTCACTTGGACTTGTGCGACTGCCTGTTGAAGAATATTCGATGCCGCCGTGCCCACGCAGAAGAAGACGATGACGAGGATGAGAAAAAGCGTGTAGAGCGACGCAGATTCGATCAGCACGGTCGCTACGCTGATGTAATATAATCCGTGCCCTGGCCCAAATTGTCTCACCATCCGCTGTCGGTGCAGCCAGAGCCGTCTCGCGATGATGCCCGTCACGGTGAAGTTCAACAGCAGTGACAGGCCCGAGTAGACGAGCGCGTATGTGATCGGGTATCTACCTTGCAGCATCTGGCTGAAGAACAGGATGCCAGAGCCTGTTGCGTTCAGCGGGGCGTAGGTGGAAGAAGTGTAAGTACGCTGCTCGGACCAGAATGGCAACAAGGACGCACCGTATTCGCCAACCAGCAACACGCAAGCGAAGATGACCGCGGGCCACGCGGGTCGGTCGCCCGTACAGCATACGACTTTACACCGCCATACCTTGGACGCTCAGAGCTGATCACACTTTCGACGTCCCAAACGCCAATACTCACCATCAGTGACTCCATCATCCAATTTGCGAATATGAACATGCTGGTCGACGCTAGATCGACTGGTGTTGTATATCGGTTACTGAGGTACGCGTTCGGTCCCCCGGGGTAATCTCGCTCCTGAATGAAGCCAATTTGGACAAACACCAGGCTGACTTGTTGTCCAGCCGTCATGAGTGCGCATAAGAGAAATATGTATATCAGCAGGGCAATTCGTAGTCGCCGGCGCATACGTTGTTTGAGTACCGCGAGAAAGGACACGGCGGAGAGTGTGATCTGTATACCACAGAGGAGGCTGCCGATAAATGCGCCTTGGAGCCACGCTACTTCGTCGGTTATAAGATCAGTTGCCTCAGACGGACTGTAGGAGGAAGACGACATCGGCAGGGTAAGGGAGGAGGGAAGGAGGAGAGGATAGGTCATGCGAAAGGGTGATGGGATCGTCCAGTCGCGTCGGTTGGTTGAGTTCATCAACCTCGCGAACGAGTAATAACTATTGTATCACTCATTGAGGTCATAATTTGAGTGATACACAGGGGTGGCAATTGGTGAGAATGTTTTAGTTTTAAATAGGATAAAGCAGAAGGCAACGGCCCCGGCAATTCGATATGCAACCAAAAGGAAAGCAAGAAAATGCTGGCAGCGGTAGCCTTCAAAGCTTCATGGTTCATTGTGGTCTACGCCATGACACCTTGAGCGAGATACTTGTCTATGGCTCATAACTTGCGCAAAGGTTGCTAAGCTTGTATTGTGATCAACCCTGGGATCTCAGGCTTGTCAATGAATTGGGACCATGTTTTTGAACAACGGATAACGTACCACTCTAAACATGGCATCCGCGTGAGACGCATAATGTTTGGCGCACTGCGCGCACACTCGTTCACTTTGTAGTCGGGTACTGCCTGTGGGACGACCGTGCGTTCCACCGACAATTTATGTAAATCCAGATAACGAAAGGAAATGTCGATATGAGAGTTATAATACCGCGTACTCGAACTTCGCCATGAATTGGCTTACGATGTAGACAAGCTTGAACTGCGCATTTACTAGTGGAACTTCGGCCAGGCGGTAGTATCGTAGGTCCGATGGAGCGAGTTCGCTCCGATGGAATCTTCGAATCTGCGTTGCTAGCCGACGCGTAGGGGGTCTCAGATGCCTCTGGACGAACCAAAAAGGCATAAACGTCACACTGTGGTCGCCGTCACCAACGACAACAAATGCCCTCGGCCATGAGACTGACGTATCCACCGGTAACCGAACATACTTTCACCGACGCTGCACTTGGATTCAAGATCGCTCGCCATACACCGTGTTCCGCATGCGACACTTGTGCTGGCCTGCGGCCCCCACCCGACATCGAAGTCGTTCTGGGTGATCAGGAGAGTCGAAAATCATCTCTTGGCGCGTTGGACCAGTATGGCTCCGATGAGGACGACGATTCCGTATTCTTTTGCACCTGCATATGTGGACATGAAGTAGCAGACCACGGAGCAGACGAGGTTGTCATAGGAAGAGAGGAGTTTTCCCGAAGAGGTCGTATAGCTATTCGCCTTGACGAAATGCTGCAGGCAAGTTTCCCCACTGAATCAGTGTTCCGTTCGCTATTAAATCTGATTCTCGCCTTAGGTTGGCAATCGGCTTTCCTGGACCCAGTTGGATTGATATTGACAGACAGTCTCTCTTTACAGGAAGTTGACAAGCTGCTCGACTTCGACTACTCTGACGAAGATATCTTGTCCCTGAGGCAACAAATGAAGCTACCGGTATCGCTCATATCAATGCACACCCCATCCATCGGTAAGATGTATTCACGGTACGATCATCAATCGTAACTTACGCTTATATAGAACACTCGTCGCCAACCGAAAGAGTTCACTCCCCCGGATCCTCTATGTTGAGCGACGGCGAGGAACCGCCTACAAAGAGACGTCGATTGTCCCTATCTTCACTAAGCGATGCAGACGAAGAAGAAGAAGAGGAGGAGGAGGAGGATAAGCCTCTTGCTTCCAAAGTTCCCCGGTTGAAATCACTTGATATGCCGGCACGGAAATCGAACCAGAGAACTGGCAAGAAAACCTCGAGTATGAAATCCAAGTCTCAGACTGCCCCAACGTCCAATGTCCAGCCTGATGTGAATGGGGTAAACGGACACCTTCCTGATGCAAGGGTGAAAGTGGAAGAGAAGATGGACGAGTCCCAGTTGACCAGACTGGCTACCGGTGTCACCATCGATGCAGCTCCGTCGTCTGCTGCTCATGTGAGTCATTTTGGTCCATCCACAATGCACGCCCTTGCAACGTAAACACGTTTTCAGCCACCTGTTAAGACGGAGAAAGCAGCATTCGTCGAGCTTCGTAAAGGCATCATCCAGGTTACAGCGGTCGAGAACGATGGGATACCCCGTTCGCTCGTGATCCTTACTGGCTTGAAAACTCTCTTCCGGACACAGCTGCCAATGATGCCTCGAGAATACATCGCTCGTCTGGTGTATGACAGGAATTCCAAGGCGCTTGCTATCATCAAACGGGGATATAAGGTGGTCGGAGGAATCTGTTATCGCCCGTTCCCTCATCGCAGCTTTGCAGAGATTGTCTTCTTTGCCACGGCTTCTGTCGACCAAGTGAAGGTAGGCGTTATTCCATCGTCCCCAATCGGTAACTCAGACAATTCTTAGGGTTACGGAGGTATGCTTATGGACCACTTCAAAGCCCATATCCGCAAGACATACCCGAACGTGATGCATTTCCTTACCTATGCGGATAATTTTGCAGTCATTTTCTTCAAAAAACAAGGTTTTTCGAAGGACATTACCTTGCCTCGTTCGGTATGGGCAGGGTATATCAAGGACTATGAGGGCGGCACGATCATGCAGTGTACGATGCTACGCAAAGTTGATTACCTCGACAAAGCAAACATTATTGTGCAACAGCGTGAAGCGATCATTGCGAAGATTAGGGCGAAGTCGAAGTCTCATATCATATACAAGGGTCTAGACCAGTTCCAGCTGGGAGGTCCCGAAGGAGTCATGGTGGACCCCAAAGACGTCCCGGGACTACGTAAGTGGGTCGCTGAATGAATATTGCGTCAGTATCTTCACTGCCTCACAGGGGAGAGCGGTTGGACGCCTGGAATGACCACCCGGTGAGACTGACCATTCCGTCTCTTACAATTCACACTAACCACCTTTACCGTCAGTACTCGTTCGACACCTCAGAGCGCCGAGCATAATTTCATGCACCGCCTACTTGGAGATCTCAAGGCTCAGCCAAATGCATGGCCTTTCCTGCACCCCGTTAACGGAGAGGAAGTGGTCGATTATTACGAGGTCATCAAGCGACCAATGGGTCAGTCTCGTCCCCGCTTTTTTTGTGAGATATTGCTGATCGTTCCAGCAGACCTCAGCACTATGGAACACAGGCTGAACACGAACCAATACGCAAACCTCAAGATGTTTCTGGACGATGCGCAGCTCATATTCGAAAATTGTCGGTTCTACAATCCGGAGGGATCAATCTATGTAAAGCAGGCTGCCAAGCTGGAAAAGTTCATGAAAGAGCTTGTTGCAGATTATACCAAAAAAATACCATAGGGAATTGTGCTTTTAATTGTAGCTAGGGAAAAGAGTTAGTATTAGCCAAATGAAGATGGGTGTAACAACAGCTAGCAAGATAAGTTCGATTGCAGTGCAGCAATTAGGAAGAGACTTGTTCTCAATACCTAGTCTGAGCCACCAGTGAGAGCCCCGGCGGGCTCAGCTTTGATGGGCTCAACCTCATTGAATGTTTCCGTCACTGGATTTCTTTAAGCGTGGCCACCACTCACCGTCCCCTGCCACGTGTCTGTTTGGGCATCACCGCTCGTTGAACGCCCCCGTCGGCGTATTCCCTCGAGTGCCAGCACCTGTGTCTGAATACTCCTTGCGTCATCGTCACCACCACAGTGACGACGAAACGGTGCACGCTCAGGACGAATGCCAGGGTGCCGCGACGCTAATGACGACGGCATAAGGGTGGCCAGAGAGTGCCTAACCACTGCATGGCGATGACGGCGATGGTGGATGAGGTCGACACCCCCGCACATCTGTCGCGATTCAAATGCTTTTTATCTACTTACTTTTCATGAGCTTTGAATATTATCGGTTACTTTTCGCAGCCCGAACCGGTGTGAAAGCATGGTAAAACTAAGTTGAGAGCAAGGTTAATGCGCCGTAGGGACCTAAGTGCTTTTTGGTGCATCTTGCCACTTTGTCCCCTGTCTATGAGGATCCTCGCCTGCTAAGTCACCTGAACCTGCTCCCGCTGTGCAAGGTGATGACAAAAGTGCAAGAAAAGTACCAAGGACGCATGCCACCCAATGTTCGTAATTTATCCTCATCAAACTCAGTATACTTGGCGGAGGCAACAAGTTCAAGTTAATTTCCAGAAGGCAGGTTTATCACATGGCATTCACAAGGGAGAGAAACAACGAAACAGCACTAGTACTACACTGTATACACTGATCTTAGGCCCGAAGCCCAAACAGTGGGGGGAAAAAAAGAACTGGATGGTGAAAGGTGAATGTGAGTTTTCCGTCGTGTTAATTGATCACGCCCGGCGGTGTGACATGGGCGAATGGATCAACTGCTCGGATGGCCTGAATACCTTTTTGTAAGAAGCCGACGGCAGATAAAACAACACAAACAAACACACCGGATCGAGTGGATCTTCCACACCGTCCTCGTCCAGGGGGTCCCAAGGCGGAGAATCATTGTACCACCTGGTGGAAACAGATGTGGTCTTGAGTCTCTGGGATGGGCGCTTAAAGAATGAACTGTACTGACAGCTTATCGCCCGCAGGCTCAGGTTCGATCCTGTCCCTAAAGAATCTCCTGTATCGCTTAATAGGGCGTCGGAGAGAGTAAAGGGGGGTGAAGTTGTAGTTGCCCGCTTGATCACAGGCCTTGCGAACGAGTCCCGTTTGAGCATCGACCCACCAGGTCAGGCCGTCGTTGGCACCGGCAGTGACACCGGTAGCAGCTGCAAGAGGCGTTTTACCGGTCAGTGCAAGAGAAGCCTTGTCGCCCGCTGTATCGCCAAGCGAGATCAGCAACAGTGCATAGAGCAGTGGAGCAAAACAAGGAGCGTACACTTGTCAGAAAGGTACATGGAGTAAGCAGGGCAAACGTGAATACTCGTGACGATGTGCTTGTTGACTAGTCTATCGACCTGATAGAGCGGCTCCAGCACCACGTTCGGTGGAAGGAAGATTTGACGGGGGCTATGCATAATGAGGACAGCGTCTCTCTTGCCGCGCTGAAACGACCAATGTCCTCTAATGGTGGCATTCGCGATGATGTCACTGGGGTAGTACGAACACGATCAGATGCTTGTCCTGGGGCAGGACCATTACACACCCTTCGCTGTCCGATGTGACGTCTTGACGTTTGGCTCCGCGCGAGGCGATCACGAAATCTTCTTCGACGGGACCTTCCTGTGGTGGATGGTTGGCCAAGTTGATCTTGACTTCATGCTTGTCCAGTTCCACTTGGAATTCTGGATCATAAATGTTGCCTTCGACGATGAGATCCCCAGTCTCCTTATCGATTGTGCCAAACGAGCCAACCTGGCAGTCAAGAGTGGTTCATCATGGGAGCCGACGAATAAGTATCCATGATGAGACTGACTCGGACGCCAATCGGTGGATCCCAATTGACCCACTTGGATGACACTCGACGGATGAGATCGATGTACTTGCGTTGCAAGTAGTCGGATGGCATAATGAGGTGGCTCACAGTCAAAGTGAGGGAGCTCTGGGCTTAGGGTAAGGTGATGGTCGAGTGTCCGCCCTTTAAGTCGTAGGGCCGGCGCTATTTCGTTGCTGTAGAGTGGCAGTGGCGTGGTGTCTTCGCACAGCACGCAACATAGCCTGCTAGCCTAGGCCCTGTGCGATGGATACAGCAGTACAGCAGTACAAGAAAGGAGGTGAATGCATGATTCTGTCCGAGATTTCTGTGAACAAGTGGACATCCTTCGATGCTGTCAGGATGATCCGCATTGGCAGCCTGGTCACCCGACAGATGTACAGGAGCACTGGCACGTAGTAAGCTAGGCAATCCTTTGCTTTTGTCAGGATTCTAGATTATTCTCGCCCTGCTCTCACCCATTCCCCTCAACCCCATGACGACATACCCTATACCAATCCCCTCTACCCACCTACATCATTCCTTCCATTGAATTCCATACCATCATTCCCATTCAGGTGGTATGCATCAGGAAAATGTACATGCACTTTTTCTGACTTGTATGGCTTTGTAGCTTTTTTAGACTTTTTCACTGTCTTGTTGAGCCCATTAGGAATTTTACAAGATGCTAATTTCAGCTAATTTCAGCTAATTTGGCTAATTCAACCATTGCTCAGCACACTCAGACAATTAGCCAAATTAGCTCATTAGCTAGAGCATGACTGGGTCAGGGCTGGTATCAATAGTACATATAGGTGCTTGTAGTAGTCTCTCATACAGTGAGCAACAAAACTGTTGCAATGCCTAACCTTGATCTGGTGTGTGAAGTGCACCACAATCATATGTGGGAATTTCGCTTAGCTTTGGTGATATCAAATATAGTGGTCACTCTTGGCTACAAATCATTTCCTTATGTCATGTGATTTAAATCACAGCCACATGGGATATACTTCAATTAATCAAGGGTACTCATTGCAATGATTTTGTTGCTGACATGGAAATATATGAAATTGACATATTTTAAAGGGTTTTTACATAATAGATTGGTCATGTGATGTACATAAATACTCCAATGATACAAACAAATCAAAATATCACTTCTCTTTTTACTACCACTGTTGAATGGATGCTAGTACATACATATGGAATGCAACCTCCACTTCCAGTAGGTAGCTTACTATTACCAATAATACAGTAGTGATACCCTGGTCATGTGATATCTGTATGGTATATAGATTCAAACTCAGTTGTCTGAGTTCTAATAGACTCTTGTCTTCCTACATCCACCATCAGTAGCAGCATACCACAGCACACCACTCAGTGAGTAGCCACTAGGCTTGCCCACTGTGCAACAAGCCTGTTCAACAGGTTATGAGCCCTGCTTAGTGCAGTATGACGCTTGCCTTTGGGCTGAGCTGATTACTAGCCTAATTGGTTACCTCTGGAAGTAGCATTGGGCCAAACTATGGCACACCTACAACCAGATATAAAAGAGATGGTTGCTGGTTCTACCACCCATCCTGCTCTACCTCTATGGTGGTAGCTGAGAAAAGTTGCTCGCTGTACCCTGTACATGCGACCAACTCGCTACTACATGTAGGGAAAAACTTTGTTAGCCTGTTTTTATGAGACTCAAGCTTATGTTCATCTCTTACAGAAACCAACAATGTCTTCCTGTCTTGATTCCAATGTTCCCAAGTTCGATGGTTCCAACTGGAACTCCTGGTGGCCCGTCATGGAGGCCTACCCCCACTCTACTGGCACCACTTGGGCCCTTGCCATCTTTGCCATCCCCACTGGTCCCACCTCGAGCAGCAATGACAACATCAATATGTTCATTAAGATCAGGGGCACCAATGACACCATTGTTGGTGCCATCACCCTCTCCATGACTCCTGCTCTGCAGGAGAAGTACAATCACGATTTGTGCAAGAACCTCATTGCTGCTCTGAAGGCCAACTTCGGTGGCACCAATGTCACCACTGCCTATAGGCAGTTCTGCAATCTCCTCACCCTCACCATTCCCAACTCCGGTTCGCCTGTCCCCGCCTTAACTAAGGCGGAATCTGCCTTTACCACCCTCGACTCTATGGGGTATAAAATCCCTGAGAATGTCAAGGGGATGATCCTCCTGGTGAAGCTCCCTCCTTCCATGGAGGTGATGACCCAGATGTGTTACATTTTCTTCGCTTATGGTTCTTCCCCTTGTTTCCCCTACGCTTGTATGTACACTTATCCGTCCTGGGGCTCATCCTCCTCCTTCTCCGAGCTCTATGGTTTACCCTCATGCGCGTTCTATGTATCTCCCTTTCATTCTTCCTTCTCGTCAGCTGGCACCTAAGTGGTGTCATCCCTTAGCTACCATCTCGTCTTTCCAGAACCTTCTGATACTGCGGACACTGCCCCGACGGTTACTATTCTTTCCGATGCTTCTCCGCAGCATCTTCTTTTATTGTTTCATCTCACACTAGCTCTAAAGTACACAGGATGTATTTAAGAACCAAGGATTAGCTTGGGGAATCCCCAGCTAAATCTGCGCAATCATACGTAGTGTTTCAGCATTCTTTGAGTGATTGGCCCGCAATCTCTCTTAGTATTCCTCTCGAGGCAAACGACGATAGCTCTGCGTTAGTGAGCAACTTGTGAACGTGTAGACTTCGTACTGCTTCGCCTTACAGCTTGCACTACATCGTACCTAGCATAACAAAAGATTTAGCTCTCCCCATCGTCTTCCTGTCTAGGAAGCGACTACCCCCATCACCATTACTTCCCAGAGAAGTCGAGACTCCCCGTCACCCGAACGACGGCCCCCTCGACGCATAGCAGGATCTTCCAGGACAGCTGCTCCTCCTGCAGACCCCAGATATCGCCCAAACCTCCCACCTGTCGAAAGGGGAGTTACCTACGAACCTATACAACAACCGCGTGTGGTACCAGCCCCAGCGGAGTCATTCTTGAATACGGAACGCCTTGCCCGTGTACTTCAGCTCACCAACCAGCCCCCACCACCACCTGAGTCCAGTGAAGGCAGCAGCTCTGATAGCCCATCCCCTTTACCACCCCCTATCTGCATCGACACCCCCCAGCCTGCCGACATGCCATCGGAACTTAAAGCTGGTCTCCCCGATGACTTTTCAGGATCCCCCGAGGAAGCCACTCGCTGGAT